>JASDQU010010316.1:175058-201615 GCA_032191745.1 Picea mariana | reverse complement strand
GATATATAATTATAATTCCAGTTGTTAATTCCATATTAATTACTGAAAAATTATATATCTCCTTCATATATTAAGTTGTAAAAAACCTTTTAAAAACAAAAATACATAAACATTTTAATACAAATAAGTGTTATAAATAATTTAAAAAAAAAATCCATATACAAATTTTCAAAATATTAAAAGTCTTGTTTATCCACAAAAATCTTAAAATAATCTATGGTGATGATGATGATTAACGTCCACTCAGACTGAATTGGTATTTCAAACCTTAAGAGGGTAAGGGATTATTTTCAATTCTTTAAAATTTTGTTTCTGTGCTCCAATAGTTTTGTTGAGCTAAAAGGTTGACAAGGTTGGTAGTGTGACAAATATTTTGAAATTGAGATCTAATCTAGGTATCGACTAGAAAATATAAGAGAAAATGATTTTCATCTTCAACCTTCTTAGTGTCACAAAGGTGACACACTCTTTCATCCCATGGTGTTTTAGGAATTGACCAATGCCCAATTTCACTATGGAGCTCATGAGAATTTGTTCTTATCTTAGCAAATATTATTTTTTTCTTTACACTTGTAAAAAAATAGAGATAATTTTGATCTTCTAGAGTAGGGTTGATTACATCCTTATAATACCTTAATTTTCTTTTTTATTCTAACTCTTTATGACACCATGTTTTCTCCTTAAATTGTGATTTAAGGATATTTTTTATAGTATACTTATTCTGCAAAATGGTGTCTTCCATGATTCCCCAATAGCTTAGCCAAGAATGGGCATATTTATGCCATTCTCACTTGAGTCGAAGGTGGTTACAGCTGAATTTTGAAGCAGTTGTAGGAAGCTTCTTATCTTCCATGTTGTTTAAATTGTTCTTATACATTAGGTATCTATTCATAGACGTGTAATAAATGGGGGAAAGGATTACCTCTAAGAGGAGGATGGGATAGGTCATATTTCCTTTAATTTTGAGATTATAGGTTCTGACATTTTTTTGGATTTGCTCTATATTTCTCCAAGATTCATGAGAGATATTGCATTCCCATAATTCACATCCATATAGTATAACATGCGTAATAAGACTATCAAACAAGTGTTTCTTCTTATCCCGTATCCAAAGATCGATTGATTTACAATTGTTTTGAATCCCATGATAAGATTTACATCCCCCAATAATCCTTTTTTCAATGTTATGATTCCAGTTGAGCTAGTGGTGAGTATCAATTCCAAGATATTTGTATGAAGTCACTTCCTCCAAGTTGTTTTTGTCATATATGAAGGTATCATAAGTGATATTATTGTATTTAATGATCATGGCCTTAGTCTTATCAGTATTAATAGTCATACCCATATTGGAGCAAAAATCCTTGAGGATTATTAGTTGGTTTTCAAGATAGTGGGAAATACTGGACATAAGAACAATATCATCAATGTAAAGAAGAATATTGATGACTATACTAGTGAGAGCAGGGTCAACAAAAACTTCTTCTTCAAAGCAATCTTCTAACTTGTTAATGTATATGCCAAAAAGGGTAGGGGACAAGGGACAACCTTGCTTGACTCCAAAATTATAGTTAATGTCTTTCGACCAGCCCTCAATGTTATTATAACTAGAAATAACAATCTCATACAACCTTATTGCAACATCCCTAAACTCAAAAGGCACGTTAATCTCTTCAAACCTGTTCCAAAGATTTCTCCTGGGGACTGTGTAAAACTCTTTTCTAAAGTCAATGTGTTGGATTACTGAGAGGGGGGGTGACTCAATAATGAGCAATTTATACCACTTGTTAATCATTTTTAAGAACAATGTATATTCCTTTAACTTATTCGACAATGTTCATTATTTCATCATTAATATGTTATTGCATAATATAACATTAGCTTCCATTAGTGCATAATAAACAATAATAGACACATCCACATAATGCACAATACACCAATATTCTACGTGGAAACCCAATGTGGGATAAAATCACATAATGTTTTTCTTATATGTCTTTAAGAATTACATTCAAGGAAGAACCAACTTCCAATTCTCTATATCCATCTAGAAGGAGGCTCCAACCCTCTAGTTTCTCAGGCTACAACCTAAGGGAAGCTCCAACTCCCCAATTCTCTAGCTACACCCAAAAGGAGTCTACAACCCCCTATGTTCTTCTGCTACAAATGGAAGGTGGCTACAACCACCTACTTCTCAGGCTCCAACCTGAAGGAAAAAACAACTCCCTCATTCTCTGACACCAACCAGAAGGAGGATACAGTCCCCTATCCTTTCCCTGTCCAACCTCCCTGAAATATAAATTCCAATTGTAGACAACCTGTCACTAAATCAAACAATTCCACTTTCAACCTATCCCTGTCAACTAGAACCATCAGCCTGTAAAAACCTATACCAATCAACCTGTAACAACCTGTACCAATCAACCTATAACAACCTGTACCAACACAAGTACATCAACTATGCACAAAAAAAAACTATCACAAGAACCTGTCACATCAACATGTTTCATCAACCAATCAAATCTATTCACCAAGATCAATCAGTGAGAAAACTCTCAACCATATAGACAATATCACCAATATGTGCATCAACCAAGACTACTTACAAACATCAGCAAGATGTATCACAATTAATATGTTCTTCTAACAGTATACCAACTCATATATGCCACAACATCCATAAACCATGTGCCAACAATACTACTAGCAAGTGACTCTAACAATGTACCAAATATGTACCAATCACACATCAACTATAGATCAAACTATGACTCATCTAGATGTACCAACATCACCATACCATACACCTCACATATGTCCCATTGATCCATGTGGATATCAATGGCCACCCACCTATTCCAACTGGCTCAAAACAGTTCTTTGGCAATTTACTATTTTTAGCAGTTTTTCGAGTCCTAAACTTCTAGGTCCATTTTAAGGGCCTAAATGAATGATCCAAAAAGGATCCATAGAATAATAAGTACAACTCAAAATTCACAGAAGCAACTCAAGAAGCTCATAATGGCCTCAACAGATAGATAAAGGGAAAAAAATTCAAAGTCCTTAAAACTCGGTGAAATTAACATCATCGCGAAGAGCGCATCGCAAGAATTCCAACGGCATAAACGATTCGTCAAAAGGAGTTACAGATCAAAATATATTCACAGTCAAAGTTTTTGTCAACCTAACCTAGTCAACAGGGATGAGTCAACATCCGTACTACTGACGTCGGCATCAATACAGATGACGTCAGTACCTATACAATGTACGTGGCACATGCAGAGGGTGACACGTGTCATGATGATGTCATCATGAATTCAACATGGTGATGTGGCAGCACCAGAGGCTTCCATGTGTCACTCATTTTTTAACATTTTTCAGGTCAATCTATGGACCGATGAAAAAGTGCCACGTGGCAATCCGTACAACCATGTGGAAGATCGTACGATGACATGGTAGGATGATGTTGTAGGTGATGTGGTAGGTGACTGCGCAAGTGGTTAGTGTGGTCCAATGTTTGGATGCCACGTAGCCTAGTCATGGTCTACCACGTAGCATTGGGTAAATTCCCAATGAGAGCTCGAAACCGTATTTTCAAAAATAAAAAAAAATGGGCCTGGCAAATTTGGCAGCCAAACTACAAGCTCCGACGGATTCAAACAACACTCCAAACTTGTCTAAGTTACAAACCATATATATATATATATATATATATATATATATATATATATATATATATATATATATATATATATATACACACACACACATTGTTACAACAATAACCCAAAAGGGGAGGCCCGTGGGATCGACCCCGAGACCTCCCCCTATCCAATGCCTTAATAATAGCATCTACCACCATTGGGCCAAATGAATCTATTGGTTAGTATGCCCCACTTTTTTCTTAAAAGCTAAGTCTTCCCACAGATGGGAAGAGGAGGGTGCTCGATGGTATGGCTAGGCACTAATTTTGAGACACAGTATAGATAATTAATTGCAGGGAGTAGGCACAGAAACCGCGACAAGATTTCTCAAGGGCTTGGGAGTGCCATAGTTGGATTGAGGCATGGAGACAGTCATTTTTGGGTAATTCGACGCCACGAATTCAATGGTGTTGTCTATTTTCTGATCCGAGAAAACCTTATGTGGCTTAAATCCAGAATGAGGTATACTTATGTATTTTGCCAATTTTTTTTTTTGAGTTAATAGAAAGGCCTACCGATTTGAGAACATGACCTAGAGACATAGTCCATGAGGGAAAAAATCTGTTATCAAGTTTTTTTGTTCATATTTGATGCTTATGTATCTTGATTATTGAGTTTTTCCTTCTTTATGGTGCACTTCAATTTATGCTCATTTAATACAATTCTTTATAAGTCACTTCGATGAAAAGATCCCAGATTGTGTTGGTATCAGAGAAATCATATTTGGTTGAATTGTTGAGTGTGAATGATTAATAGGGCCAAGCATAAGCAGGGTGAAGGAACTCTTAAGACTTTAAATCCTGAAGTTGGTTGTGCATCCCAAAGGAAGAAAATGGCAGAAGAGGACAAGCGTGATGAACAGAAGAAAAAATTCCATATGGACTTTTATCGCATGTCATAAATGGTCGAGTGAATGTATGGAGACTACAAGAAGAGGATGAAGAAGAAAGGGAAGAAAAAGGAAGAACAAGTTGATGATAATGTTTCAGTAAATCAAGGGGCTGGAGGAGACCCTCCTGAGTCTCCATCTTCACCATCAAGTTCTAGCTCTTCCTCCTTTGAGCATTCTCATCATTCTCATAATTCTAGCCATAAAGCTTCATTTAAGAAACCATTATTAAATCTTGATGTAAAATTTTCTTTACCTATGTTTAATGGAGATACTAATCCTAAAAAGATAGATAATTGGATTCGACAGGTTGAAGTATATTGTCATGTTTAACATATTGATGAAGAGGAAGTTAAAGTGCAACTGGTTTCTCTTTGGTTGGAAGGAACCACTCTCATATGGTGGGAGAGAAAACTTCAGGATAGAAGTAAGCGTGGTAATCTTCTTTCCTCATGGTTGGAATTTAAATAAGCAATAAGGAAGCAATTTTATCCATTGTGTTATGTTGGCGTACGAAATTGACCGTCCGTCAACTGGGAGAGTGGATCCGGTCCAGGGTTGTCTAAATAACCCAAGCCATTTGGTATGAACCACCCTGATGGGTTTAGCGGCTCTGTTAGCCGAACTAAGTCCTAAGAAAACAAAAGAAAACTATTCTAAACTAACTAATCTAAATGACAAAAATAACTACTAAAATAAACTAATAAACAAATCTAAACTACTAATATATACAATATATTAACTTAAATCATACAACTATAATTCTACAAATATAAGTGTTTAAATATTAACAGGATCAGCTTTAATTACAAATGTACAATTATTCACAAATTACAGATTTGAACTAAAACCTGCAAAACTCATTTGTAATCTGTCCTAAGACAACGAAACTGTTTTTTTGATTTTATAATTTTATGATAAAGAAAATAGAAAAATACTAACTATCTAAACTAAGCAACTAAAATAATAACTTTTAACTACAAATCTAAACTATACATATATCTATCTAAACTACTTAAATAACAATAATAAACTAACCTATGATAACGCTTTCCAATCTGTCCTGTGTAAAGAATTCAGTTCAACTGTTCGATGGGAGGAAACCCACATCAATCCTCTGCAAGCCTCTAGTAAACAGTAAGCAGCAGTGCTCTCCAAATATAATTACAGGACAAACAAGACATAAAAAATTCACAACAACCTTATGATTTATAAATCTTCACAGTTAGATAAATCTGCATGCAAAAATCTATACAGAATGATTCAATTAACAAAGAAGAGAAATCTGTCATTCATTAACTGAAAAGAAGTAATTGCTGTGTTCTTAAATAATGAAAGAGATCGGGTATGGATAACACTTAAATCAAATCATATCAACCTGCAATGAATTACAATAGCTAAAATAGTCTATAATAGATTGCAAACTGATATGCAAAACCTGAAACAAAAGTTTGATATTTTGAAAGCAAAAGATGTTACAACACACCAACTTTCGTCTCAGTCTGAATCATAAATCCATAGTCTGGTTCTCCCCTAGTGAGGATGATGATGATTTTATTACAAAATGAAAAGTATTTAAAGACCTTCCATAGGGTAAAACATCCCTGTGGAAGTTATCAAAACTGTTTACACAAATCTGGGAAAATATCCCAAGTTTGACTAAACTAACATCCTAAAATAAAAACTATATCACACAAATATCTCCTAGACTGTCCAGCATGCCCAATGCAATTCGAATGTACCTGAAAAGGTCAAAAAAAGGACAAGTTAAGAGGATATTTTGTTGATAGAATTGATAACAATCTAATCCTAAAGACTAGCTACATAATATTACGATTTTGTAGCTGGTCTAAATCAAACACAGAATCGTATTAAAATCAATTTGAATTTTAAAGAATCAAATTCAAACTATTAAACAAGTATCTAATTGCTATTTGAAAGACAAACGTATCATTCAAATCAAAATTGTTATACCAATTTAAGATCAAACAAAACTAAGATCAATCAAATGACTACAGAGATGCATGTACTCTATTCCATATGTTATCATCAAATCGGATATACAAACTCATATTGGATAACCGATAGTAATGAAATTGATTCATAGACCAATTGAAATCAACACAAAAGGTTGGTTCAGCTATCCACAAAATCACTTCGAATCCAAACCAAATTAACAGAATCATTTTCTCAAATTAATCGCACTATATTAACATAACAAACGATCCATGCTATTTGTGAATCAAATCAAAGATGGTATGTAAATTATCAGAAACAAAATCATAGTGGAATTAATTGGTTGATAACAGGATCTTTAAGAGTCGTCTAATCGTTTGTTATTGCCAATTAGGGACAGATAAAAACGATTGACAATCAACGAAATCAATACTTGAATTCATTTCAAAACGAACTATTAACCGACTTTTCTCATGCGAATTCAACATAAATAACATATGTCGATTTGAGTTTAACAAACTTGTTTTGAAAATTAAAATCAACAGAGCAGCATCAAGTCTATTTTCGATACGAATCTAACTCATAAAAACAATCGTGCTAACTTAAGATACACAACAATCCAATCAAAACAAGAGTGAATCAAACAGTTTGAATTTGACATAGTCGTTATGAATCAACACAGTTCCATGGTTTCGACGAAGAGATATTTTGCACAGATCAAATATAATCCAAATCCTGAATGAGAATGTTGACAAAACAGAGTCGTTTTTCCAATTTAATAGACTACATCGTAATTATCAAGCCAATTCAATCCTAGGAAATCATTTCAAAAATCAAATCATAACAACTAAATCAGGGTCGTTGTGATCCAACCAAAATGAAATCATATCAAATCAAAACATAGTCAGGCTCTAATTTTAGCATAAAAACCTCCTGTTCAGATTAGATACAAACAAAATCCAAGCGAAAGAAAAAACCATTTATTTCGTTAACTCAAACCAATAGACAGACGAATCAAACCCAGTGAAAATCAATCAATTGCTAAACTGGGCATGACCAAATCGTGTAACCAAATCATCACTTCATTTAATTTTAGCAAAACGAAAACAATGTACAGGATCTACAACATAACCATTTTGGATATGGCTATGACAGAGTCATTTCAAACAATGGACAAGGCTACTTGAAAACCAAACTCAATTCATTATATTAATCCTAACAATTCATAGAATGGAATTGATATCGAAATTCGTACCTGGATAATGAGCAGACAACTTGGTCATGATAGTTTGAAATTGATGAAGGTTGTAGCCGATTCGACATTCCTAAATACGATGGAACTAGTTGTTTTCTATTTCTTGTTATTAGCTTGAAGCTTGTCCCTTTGGCTTGTCAACACTGTAACTTGATTTTCCAACGATTTGATTTTGGACTGTAATAAGGGAACGTCAATATAGTAGTGTTCCAACCACACATTACAATGGTTGCATGACGACTACCCGGGCTTCGAAATAACAGTCAAGGGTTTGGTTACATCACCGAGGGTTTCATTAGGTAGCTTGATACCTGGGTAACTAGGATTTTTCTTTAAGCACGGGGGCAAATTAGAAACGAAATCATAGGGTAGCTCGGAGCACAGACCTTGGGAATAAGGGTGCTCACTAGCCAGGAAGCGCTCAATATCAGAGTCTGAGTCTTCACTGAGGACTATGGGCTTTTGATCAACACTGGGTTTAGATTTATTCCGGGCAAGTCTTGATATAAGTCGAGCATTCTTTTTACCTTTGCCGTCGACAGTAGGGTTACCCTTGACCTTCTTGCTCACAGGCTTTTTTACAGCCTCAACCTTGTCTATTATAATGTCAGGTAGGTCGATATCAGCGCTGACCAAGGGTTTGGGAGAAGGTAGAAGGGCATGAAAGGGAACAGGTGGCCCGACCTTAGTCTCACTAACCACAGACTTATCGATTTGGACAGATTCTGAATCAACAAAACCTTTTCGAGAGAGAAAATCTTGCCAACTATCGCCGTGGAGGTTTAAGTGATGAACGACGATGAGTCTGATCAGGCCATGGTGGAATAAGCTACGATCGACCTTCTCTCGTTTAAACCTCTTAGCCATTTTATAAAGACTACGCTGGAAATTAAATGGCATGTTCAATGGATAATCAAAGAAATTCATTAACAGTGGAAGGTGATAAAGAAAAACCAATCCATACGGACCCTCACAGGTCACAAATTGTTTAACCACTATCAAAAGGTCATTCCACCTAGGTTTAAGCATGGAAATGGGAATACCTCTGTCACAGGATGTAACCTTTCGTGAGATGAACAGTAATGGCCATGGCACCTCATCAACTTTAGAGTTTTTAAACCATCGCTGGCCCATGGCTGCTAATCCTGTGGCAGAGCTGATGAACTCTTCACTGATTTTAAGTTGAATGTCACCTATTTTGGCCCTACATCCATCAAAGGTAAGGGCGAATTTCTGTGCAACAAACAAATTGAAACCCTCAAACCTCTGAACAAACGTGAGCCAACCATTATCCTCTAAATCTTTCCGGGTGTTATCGAACAGTAGCAGGGATTGATTACCATTCGGCTCAATTCGCACCACTGGTGCCATGGAGAGGAGCACACGGTAAGTGATGTGAATGAGCTAGGGTTTGACTCATAGAATATGCAGGGGAAAAATGCTCAGAGGTTTACCCGATGCTAGCAGAGATGAAACAGGGATAGGGGTAAACATTAATGACATCGTGCGAAGGTGGTGGAGTTGGTTCATACATGCACGAGAATCATATCTACAGTACAACCGCCGACGCAGATAGCTGTTCAACCCATTATTGTATAGGCAAGCAATCAACCAATGAAATCAATGGTAAGTGGTTTTAAACATTCGCGCAATCAAAATTATGCCATAGTTTTAAAACCAAACACACAAATTGAAACCAATACCAAGTTAATGCCAAAGGTTTTGATAACACGAACTAGGTGTCATATTAAATGATATATATCAAGGGTTTAACCATAACACCTATGTGCTTTTATGAAGCTAATGTGCCAAGTGAATTGATCAAAGAACATGTAAATACAATCACCAATGCATCACGAACGGAATCACATAATCAATCAAAGAATATCAAATGAGCACAGATCAAAAGGTTTTGCCAATTGCATAATGATAAGTAAAATGTAAATGTAATGGGCATATCGACAAGAATGATAACGACAATTCAGTGAAGATTTTAATGCGACTTCGAAAGACCAAGTTTTCACGCTTAGAGTCGTGAAAACAAAAAAAAAGGTAAGTGTGAAAATAACGCAAAGAATAAAAGTGTCGTTTTATTTGAGAATTGCGACGAAAAATTAAGGTTTGCACAACACTGGTGTAGGTAGCTTATAAGACAATAGAAAAATGTGAATTGGCTGCCAACAATGGCAACACACTGGTAGAAGCAGTTATCTATGTCAAAAGAAGAAATTCAGATTAGGACAGCGAAGATAATTCCAACTCAAAAACAACAACCAGAAAATCGTATAACATCACCATTAACCAACTATTCTAGCAGTGTTTTAAAAGATGAAAATTGATAACAGTCTTAAGACTAGTGAGTCACGATATTAAAGATAAAATCTTCGATACTGTTGACAGAGCCACTGCTGCCAGTAGGTCTCCATAGCCTCGACAGGGTTTCCATTTAACCCACTCTAACATCTGTATCCTGCCAAGAAGTTCTAGATCAGAATAAAAGACATTAAGAGGTTTCTTATTTGTAAATTTTCATATACCTGACATTGCTTCGCTGCCAGCGGGCCTGTTCAGTACCCCGGCGAAGTTGTATTGGTGCCATGCATGTATTTACCCGCTGCCAGCAGACCTGTTCAGCATCCCGGCGGGTTTACAAGAACTTCCCACAGCTCTATTATTGATTTATTTTGTTTTGTTTTTCAAAGATATATAGTTGAGCGGGGTGACGCTGAAAATCATGATATTTTAACATTTTTTTTTTTCAGACCTCATCAAAATTTTTTAGAACTGTCCTTTATTAAGCTCCATAGATGGTTCATTTACAGAACCAACTTCCTAAGGCAGGGAGACATCTTCTGAGTCATTCCCTTAAGGAAAAGGGACAGCGTAAAAAGATAATAGATGATCATGACAAGCTTTACTCAGAGATCGAAATCAGGCAACTTCTTTTAAACAACAGACTTTTTTCCAATCACATATGTAAATTTCAGAAATATACCACTGATGTTTATACGATTTTCTTAGAAGTTATTTCAGCAAAGGAATTTTCTATTTTCTTTTTCTGAATAGCTCAGTATACAGGTATGTGTATTTCCAAAAACACAAGCTGATAAACTCAAAAGAGAAATCAAAAACAAAAAGCAAACGAGAAGCAAACAAAAGCAAAATATGTACATAGTATACAAGGGTTGTTGTCAAGCAAAGTACCTTTTCAGGGCTTGGCCATTCACCGGATAGGTGTCAGGCTGTCCTTCTAGATTCTGCAATCAGAAAGAACTAGGACCTAACTTCTCAACAATTAAAAATGGTCCAAGCCATAAGTTTTGAAATTTCGTGTGCTCTCCCTTTCCCTCATGCGGTTTGTCCCATTTCAAGACAAGGTCACCTACTTCGAAGTTTCTATCAGAGGCAGAGTTAGAATCGAACCAGATTTTGACTATCTATTGATGTTGATCTAACTTACGTTTAGCTTGGGTTATTACCTCTTCTAGCTTCATCAACGTGTTAATTCGGTTTTCTAAAGGGGGACAATCTTCTTCTTGTATTTTCTGTGACAAATGTAGTGAAGGAAGAAGAATGTGAGGTGGCATAATTGCTTCTCTGCCATAAACGAGAAAAAAGGGGGAGTTACCTACAACATCTTGTGGTGTAACCCTATCATCCCACAACGCGTTTAACAGTGCATTATGTCAATTTTTGTGATTTTCAACCACCATTCTCTTGATGATTTTAATCAAGTTCTTGTTTGTTGATTCTTCCAATCTGTTGCCCTGAGGGTAATAGCTAGCAGAATAATTCAAATTAATTCCTTTTTCCAAAGTGAACTCACTCATCTCAAGAGAGGAAAAGTAATAAGCATTGTCGAATACTAAACAGTTAGGGATACCAAAACGAGTGATGATATTCGAAATGATAAAGGCAATTCCCTGACTGGTATTGACAGTTCTTAACATGGCAGCTTTAGACCATTTGGTGAAATAATCTGTGGCTGTTATGATAAACTTATGTTGTTGTGATGATGGGGGGTTGATTGGACCTATGATATCAAGGCCCCACTGCTGAAAAGGAGAGTCTACTGATACAGGCTGCAAAGGAAAGGCTAGTTTCTGTAACCGCCCTGATGCTTTTTGACAAATAATACACTTGCGACACAAGGCATGGGCGTCTCTAAAAAGCGTGGGCCAGTAATAACCGTCTCTCAAAACCTTATGGGCAATGGTGTCACCACTGAAGTGACCACCAGCTTCTCTGTCATGCAACTCTAGTAGGACTTTTTCTGCCTCGTCTTTCTCAAGACAGCGCATCAGTACGTCATCAAAATTTTGACAAAACAGGATACCATTAACCAAATGAAAGGAGGTAGACTTTAATATCAATGCTCTTCTCTTGGTGGGATCCAGGTGACGGGGGGCTGACCCATGTTCAAGACAGGATTTTGTATCGTCATACCAGGGACTGACAGTGTTTTGTGTACAATAGATTGCATTTTGATCGTGCTATCCTAGGTTTGATAGATCGTTTTCTTCTTGTTGTCCTTCGACTGAATCAGCAACTAACTTGCATAACCCTTGGCCTCTCACTATCTGAGCTGGGGTAATTTCTATGTCGTACTCCTATAAGGAGGTGACCTAGTTATCCCTCTTTTCACCTAGCTCTTTCTGCACTAACAGGTTTCTGACGGCTGGGTAAGGGACAATAATCTTCGTCCTGGATTTCAAAAGATATGACCATAAGTGTTTGACTGCTTTGAAAACAGCGTAGGCTTGCTGATCTACCGCTGGGTAATTTAGTTCCGCACCTTTGAAAGCAGATCTCATAAAGGCAATGGGTACTTTATTGTTCTCGACATTCTTTTGGGTTAGGACGGTGGCATAAGAACGGTCAGAAGCAAAAGTGTAGAGTGTAAAGTCTTGAGAAAAATCGGGGCTCATGAGAGACGGAGCATCTATTATGGCCTTTTTTATTTCATTAAAAGATTGATTTTCTGGGGGTCCCCAGTGATATTGGGTGTCTTTCTTAATTAGGTTCTACAAAGGTCTGACCATCTCGGAGAAACTAGGGACAAATCTTCTCACAAAGTTAATCTGGCCTAAGAAAGACTGCAAAGATTTTTTGGATGTAGGAGGGGGAAGTTTCGCGATGACTTGAGTCCTTTCAGGGTCGATAATCATCCCCTCATTTGACACAATAAATCCTAAGAGTTTACCCTATTCTACTACAAAGATGGATTTTTTAGGATTCAAGGAAATGTCGTATTTACGACATCGCTGTAGAACGGCTCGTAAATGAGCTAGATGATCGGTTTTGTTCTTAGAGAACACAGTGATATCATCTAAGTAAACTATGACGAACCAATTGATTAAGCCTCAGAAAGCAATGTCCATTGATCTCTAGAAAGTGGCACCGGCATTAATCAATCCAAAGGGCATTTTTCGATAAGCATAGGTGCCCCATGGGGTGCGGAAGGTAGTTTTAAGTTGGTCTGGGGCAGACATCAGGACTTGTTTGTACCCCGAGAAACCATCCAATAAAGATAGCCTCTCAGAACTAGATACTTGTTGAAGGATCTGTTCCATGGGTGGGACAGGATAGTTGTATTTATCAGACGCTCTATTGAGGTTCCGAAAATCGATGCAAAGTCGGATTTCCCCACTTTTCTTCCAGATAGGGACAAGGTTAGAAACCCATTGAGTGTGCCTAACAGGGAAGATTATCTTAGCATTGAGGAGTTTATTTAATTCTTTTTTTACGGTCGGTTCAAGCTTAGGGTGCATTTTTCTTAATTTATGTTGAAAAGGCAAGGTTTGGGGTTTCATAGGAATGACGTGTTGTATGATGTTGGGATCGAAAGTTTTAAGGTCATCATACGTCCATGCAAAGACATCTTTAAATTCTTGAACAATTTAATAAATGCAGTTTTTTCTTGTTCAGAACATCCTACCCCTAAATTAATGCACTGCGGGTTGTCAGTAGTTCCTAAGTTTACTTTTTCAAATAATAACGAGGAACTATTAATTTCATAGTTGACCGATTTTTTGAATTTATCTTGAAGATCATAAAACTTCTCTAATCTGACTACAGATTTAGGGATCAAATTTACCATGTCCGATAAAGATTTAGGAGTCCTCGGATCTAGTATTACCGTGAAATCGCGCAAATTGTCATCGTGAGTGCATTCGTTGATCACCGCGCCTTGAAAAGTTTCTTCCATATGCAGAAAGTTAATAATCTGCTGATCATCGTCAAATACTCTCTAGTTCGAGATGTTGTCGGGAATGGATGGCATGAACAACAGCTCGATGGAGAATGCATCCGAGGACAAGCCTTCTGCAGGAAAGAGTTTAGAAGCTACGTTAGCCAAGAGATCTGATTCAGAGTTATTCAATATAGGAATAGAATTTATATTGAAAGCAACAAACTTATTCATTAAATTCCATACCTCGGATTGGTAGCTTTTAAGATGCGGGGAAAGACAATGGATGGAATCTCTTACCTATCTAACCACGATTTCAGAATCACCAAAGACAGTTAAGTTTTGAATGTTCATGTCTAAAGATTTTATGAGACCTTGCAGTAAGGCTTCATATTCTGCAGTGTTATTAGTACATTCAAATTCTAGCCTACATGCAATCAATGTTTTGTTACCTGCCGGATCGATAATAACATAGCCTGCTCCAACTCCTTCTTTGGACTTTGACCCGTCAAAATAAAGAGACCAAATTTGATTTCCATCGGGTGTATGAGACCTTTGTGTAGAAGTTGTTGGCTGTACATATGCTACAATCTCGGACTGTTGTTCTGGATTGGTGATAGCTGAAGTCTCAGCCATGAAATTGCCGAAAAAGGTATCCATCCCTTGTACTTCGAGTGAATCGAAAAAAGGTGTAAATGATTCGTTGGGATCATTCAAATCGATGACTGTGAACTTAAGGTAGCGTTCACGATTTACCTTGATCTTGTTGGGCTTGCCGTTTTCTGGGAGCCACAGGTGAGACCAATCTATTGCGAAATAGCCATGTAACTGCTCCGACCAGTCCCTGCTTAAAAACATACCATACACTTCTAGAATATCCACAACGATAATATCAATTATTTGATGAACCTTGGGGTTAGACGATAATCTTATAAGGACGATTCTTAATTCGCCTATAACTTTGACATTGGTTCAATCAAGTTGGATGATTTTTAATGTACATGGTTCAACCTTAGCATTAATCTTCTGACATAAAGACCATGGCATTATATTGGATGTCGCTCTTGAGTCTACCATACAATTGTGCACGTTTCTATTAAAGATTTTGAAAGTTAACAAAAATGGAGGTACATTTTTGTGAGTACTGAGGGTGGTAGCTTGTGGTTTTTTACTCGCAGTTTCTAAAGCTACTTTATCTACATTATTTACATTATTTACAGGAAGGCTTCCTTTATCTTGAGGATCAGGGTTATTTTTAGTGGAAGTCTTCTGAGGAACTTTGTTCTGAACAACCTTGTTACCATGTGAATTACCATTTTTTCTATTCTCTAAGATGTTCTGTAACATTTTTTGCAGCAAAAATGGAAATTTTAATAACTTATAAACATAAATGTTAGCCCTTAACTTTTTAATATCTTCAACTAAATCATAATCTAAGTTGGGGTTCACCTGGTTCTGTTTAGGCTCAGCTGGTTTAGATTGCTTTGGGGGCAAAGTCGTAGTGTTTTCAGAAGAAGGTTTGTTCACTGTCTTACTCCTAGTATTGTAGGGGTGAACTGTCTCGAAGTTAGCTTGAAAGATGTTATTCGAGAAGTGTCCAAAAATGTTTGGAGAAGACTCTTCTTCTTGAACTTTCTCTTTCTCAACAACCTCCTCAGGAATCTCAGGAGGCATCAAGTTATCCTGGGCTTCTAGAATTGTTTGTAAGGCATATTGCAGACTTTCTAGATTAAGGCCCTCAGTAGTATGATTAGGTTGGTTGGGGGGGAAATACTTCCTGAACGGGGGTTTGTAAGGCCCTTTGCTCGAAGAAGCTTCTTCAGTCGTCCTTTTCAAGTCTATGACTTGGTTTGACAGTTTTTGAACAACTTTAGTTAAGTTTTCTAAATCAGAGCTTTTAGGTTGTGTTTTACTTTGAGTAGGTCTAGGGAGGATCTCGATCTTCTTTTTGGAAGAAGAGCTAGTTTCTGTTTCGTTGCTAGTAGTGTCTTTCAAACTAAGTATGTCTTTTTCAATCTGGCTGGCCTCTTCGAAGGCCTCCAACAATGTGGCTTTCTTATATCTTTTAACCCAAATAACTATACTTTGATGCAAAGATTTAGTGTAGTATGCTATAATTAGATTCTCGACAGGCATGGAATCCGTGGGGATTCGGTTCTTAAGTGTTAAGAATCTTTGATTAAAGTCTTTAATTTTCTCTTTTGGGTTCATTTTTAAGCTAGAAATCTCCATAACTAGAACTTCTGGAGTCTTATCGTCTCCGAACTTTTTCAAAAAGCAGGATTCAAACTTTTCCCAGGACACGATGGTATGGGGTTGCTGGGCAAAGTACCATGTAGATGCATTGCCCTTGAAAGTGTAAGGGAACAACCTACAGACTACGTCTTCATGCTCAACATTACAGAGTCTTATGGCTAACATAAAAAATTTAATGTGATCTTCGGTGACCTGTTTAGAGTCAGGGTCGAACTTGGGAAGCCACTTCTCCAGATGTTTGGGTAAGGGGTGTTGTGCCCCAGGTACAACTACTGCATCCTGGTCGAGCCAAGGTCTAGTAGGGTTGTTCTGATTGGCCATTGGTGTAGTGGGTGTGGAAGGCTGTGAAGGGGAACTGCCTTCATCAGATGAGTCTTCTCTCGAAGAAGAAGGAGATGATGGAGGTGGTGACGGAGGTATTCCAGATCCTCCTATAGCAGGAGTGACAATTGGATCTATAGGGTTCAAGGTGAAGTTAGTGCCTCCAAGTTGTTCTCTGATATCAGAGAAGTCTAAAGGTTGGTCCAAAGGCCGATTTGGTTGCCTCAAACGGGTGAAGGCACTATGTGTTCTTAAGAGAGATTGGCAGACAATCTCTTGTACGTCACCACCTGTAGGATTTGGGGTTGTTGGTTCAACTATGATCGGTGGATCGTTGTTTGATGTGGTTGTTGTTTGAGGGGGGATGTTGTCGTTCAAATGACATCTTGTCACTATAGGTGAGCGATTAGGTAGTGGAGGAGTCTTACGACCGCCTCGTGCCATTAATTAATTTTAGGCCCTCCTTCTAGCGCCATTTGTTGGCGGGTGAAATTGACCGTCCGTCAACTAGGAGAGTGGATCCGGTCCGGGGTTGTCTAAATAACCCAAGTCGTTTGGTATGAACCACCCTGACGGGTTTAGCGGCTCCGTTAGCCGAACTAAGTCCTAAGAAAACAAAAGAAAACTATTCTAAACTAACTAATCTAAATGACAAAAATAACTACTAAAATAAACTAATAAACAAATCTAAACTACTAATATATACAATCTATTAACTTAAATCATACAACTATAATTCTACAAATCTAAGTGTTTAAATATTAATAGGATCAGCTTTAATTACAAATGTACAATTATTTACAAATTACAGATTTGAACTAAAACCTGCAAAACTCATTTGTAATCTGTTCTAAGACATCGAAACTGTTTTTTTGATTTTATAATTTTATGATAAAGAAAATAGAAAAATACTAACTATCTAAACTAAGCAACTAAAATACTAACTTTTAACTACAAATCTAAACTATACATCTATCTATCTAAACTACTTAAATAACAATAATAAACTAACCTATGATAATGCTTTCCAATCTGTCCTGTGTAAAGAATCTAGTTTAGCTGTTCGATGGGAGGAAACCCGCATCGATCCTCTGCAAGCCTCTAGTAAACAGTAAGCAGCAGTGCTCTGCAAATATAATTACAGGACAAACAAGACATAAAAAATTCACAACAACCTTATGATTTATAAATCTTCACAGTTAGATAAATCTGCATGCAAAGATCTATACATAATGATTCAATTAACAAAGAAGAGAAATCTATCATTCATTAACTGAAAAGAACTAATTGTTGTGTTCTTAAATAATGAAAGAGATCAGGTATGGATAACACTTAAATCAAATCATATCAACCTGCAATGAATTACGATAGCTAAAGTAGTCTATAATAGATTGCAAACTGATATGCAAAACCTGAAACAAAAKTTTGATATTTTGAAAGCGAAAGCTGTTACAAGACACCAACTTTCGTCTCAGTCTGAATCATAAATCCATAGTCTGATTCTCCCCTAGTGAGGATGATGATGAGTTTATTACAAAATGAAAAGTRTTTAAAGACCTTCCACAGGGTAAAACATCCCCGTGGAAGTTATCAAAACTATTTACACAAATCTGGGAAAATATCCCAAGTTTGACTAAACTAACATCCTAAAATAAAAACTATATCACACAAATATCTCCTAGACTGTCCAGCATGCCCAATGCAATTCGAATGTACCTGAAAAAGGTCAAAAAAGGACAAGTTAAGAGGATATTTTGTTGATAGAATTGATAACAATCTAATCCTAAAGACTAGCTACAGAATCTTACGATTCTGTAGCTGGTCTAAATCAAACACAGAATCGTATTAAAATCAATTTGAATTTTAAAGAATCAAATTCAAACTATTAAACAAGTATCTAATTGCTATTTGAAAGACAAACGTATCATTCAAATCGAAATTGTTATACCAATTTAAGATCAAACAAAACTAAGATCAATCAAATGACTACAGAGAGGCATGTACTCTGTTCCATATGTTATCATGAAATCGGATATACAGACTCATATTGGATAACCGACAGTAATGAAATCGATTCATAGACCAATTGAAATCAACACAAAAGGTTGCTTCAGCTATCCACAAAATCACTTCGAATCCAAACCAAATTAACAGAATCGTTTTCTCAAATTAATCGCACTATATTAACATAACAAACGATCCATGCTATTTGCGAATCAAATCAAAGCTAGTATGTAAATTATCATAAACGAAATCATAGTGGAATTAATTGGTTGATAACAGGATCTTTAAGAGTCGTCCAATCGTTTGTTATTGCCAATTAGGGACAGATAAAAATGATTGACAATCAACAAAATCACTACTTGAATTCATTTCAAAACGAACTATTAACTGACTTTTCTCATGCGAATTCAACAGAAATAACATATGTCGATCTGAGTTTAACAAACTTGTTTTGAAAATTAAAATCAAAAGAGCAGCATCAAGTCTATTTTTGATACGAATCTAACTCATAAAAACAATCGTGCTAACTTAAGATACGCAACAATCCAATCAAAACAAGAGTGAATCGAACAGTTTGAATTTGACATAGTCGTTATGAATCAACACAGTTCCATGGTTTTGGCGAAGAGATCTTTTGCACAGATCGGATATAATCCAAATCCGAACTAGAATGTTGACAAAACAGAGTCGTTTTTCCAATTTAATAGACTACATCGTAATTATCAAGCCAATTCAATCCTACGAAATCATTTCAAAAATCAAATCATAACAACTAAATCAGGGTCACTGTGATCCAACCAAAATGAAATCATATCAAATCAAAACATAGTCAGGCTCTAATTTTAGCATAAAAACCTCCTGTTCAGATTAGATACAAACAAAATCCAAGAGAAAGCAAAAACCATTTATTTTGTTAACTCAAACCAACAGACAGACGAATCAAACCTAGTGAAAATCAATCAATTGCTAAACTGGGCATGACCAAATCGTGTAACCAAATCATCACTTCATTTAGTTTTAGCAAAACGAAAACAATGTACAAGATCTACACCATAACCGTTTTGGATATGGCTATGACAGAGTCATTTCGAACAATGGACAGGGCTATTTGAAAACCAAACTCAATTCATTATATTAATCCTAACAATTCATAGAACAGAATTGATATCGAAATTCGTACCTGGATAATGAGCAGACAACTTGGTCATGATAGTTTGGAATTGACAAAGGCTGTAGCCGATTCGACATTGCTAAATACGATGGAACCAGTTGTTTTCTGTTTCTTGTCATTAGCTTGAAGCTTGTCCCTTTGGCTTGTCAACACTGTAACTTGATTTTCCAACAATATGATTTTGGACTGTAATAAGGGAACGTCAATATAGTAGCGTTCCAACCACACATTACATTGGTTGCACGACGACTGCCCAGGCTTCGAAATAACAGTCGAGGGTTTGGTTACATCACCAAGGGTTTCATTAGGTAGCTTGATACCTGGGTAACTAGGATTGTTCTTTAAGCACGGGGGAAAATTAGAAACGAAATCATAGGGTAGCTCGGAGCACAGACCTTGGGAATAAGGGTGCTCACTAGCCAGGATGTGCTCCATATCAGAGCCTGAGTCTTCATTGAGGACTATGGGCTTTTGATCAACACTAGGTTTAGATTTATTCCGGGCAAATCTTGATATAAGTCGAGCATTATTTTTACCTTTGCCGTCGACAGTAGGGTTACCCTTGACCTTCTTGCTCACAGGCTTTTTTATAGCCTCAACCTTGTCTATTATAATGTCGGGTAGGTCGATATCAGGGTTGACCGAGGGTTTGGGAGAACGTAGAAGGGCATGAAGGGGCACAGGTGGCCCGACCTTAGTCTCACTAACCACAAACTTATCGATTTGGACAGAGTCTGAATCAACAAAACCTTTCTGAGAGAGAAAATCTTGCCAACTATCACCGTGGAGGTTTAAGTGATGAACGACGATGAGTCTGATCAGGCCATGGTGGAACAAGCTACTATCGGCCTTCTCTCGTTTAAACCTCTTAGCCATTTTATAAAGACTACACTGGAAATAAAATGGCATGTTCAATGGATAACCAATGAAATTCATTAACAGTCGAAGGTGATAAAGAAAAACCAATCCATAACGACCCTCACATGTCACAGATTGTTTAACCACTATCAAAAGGTCATGCCACCTAGGTTTAAGTATGGAAATGGGCATACCTCTGTCACACGATGTAACCTTTCGTGAGATGAACAGTAATGGCCATGGCACCTCATCAACTTTAGAGTTTTTAAACCATCGCTGGCCTGTGGCTGCTAATCCTGTGGCAGAGCTGATGAACTCTTCGTTGATTTCAAGCTGAATGTCACCTATTTTGGCCCTACGTCCATCAAAGGTAAGGGTGAATTTCTACGCAACAAACAAATTGAAACCCTCGAACCTCTGTACAAACGTGAGCCAACCATTATCCTCTAAATCTTTCCGGGTGTTATCGAACAATAGCAAGGCTTGATTACCATTCAGCTCAATTCGCACCACCGGTGCCATGGAGATGAGCACATGGTAAGTGATGTGAACAAGCCAGGGTTTGACTCACAGCATATGCAGGGAAAAAACACTCAGAGGTTTACCCGATGCTAGCAGAGATGAAACAGGGACAGGGGTAAACATTAATGACATCGTGCAAAGGTGGTGGAGTTGGTTCATACATGCACCAGAATCATATCTGCAGTACAACTGCCGGCGCAGATAGTTGTTCAAACCATTATTGTATAGGCAAGCAATCAATCAATGAAATCAATGGTAAGTGGTTTTAAACATTCGCGCGATCAAAATTATGCCATAGTTTTAAAACCAAACACACAAATCGAAACCAATACCAAGTTAATGCCAAAGGTTTTGATAACACGAACCAGGTGTCATATTAAATGATATATATCAAGGGTTTAACCATAACACCTATGTGCTTTTATGAAGCTAATGTGCCAAGTGAATTGATCAAAGAACATGTAAATACAATCACCAATGCATCACGAACAAAATCACATAATCAATCAAAGAATATCAAATGAGCACAGATCAAAAGGTTTTGCCAACTGCATTATGATAAGTAAAATGTAAATGCAATGGGCATATCGACAAGAATGATAATGACAATTCAGTGAACATTTTAATGCGACTTCGAAAGACCAAGTTTTCATGCTTACAGTCGTGAAAAAAAAAACAAAGGTAAGTGTGCAAATAGTGCAAAGAATAAAAGTGTTGTTTTATTTGAGAATTGCGACGAAAAATTAAGGTTTGCACAACACTGGTGTAGGCAGCTTATAAGACAGTAGAAAAATGTGAATTGGCTGCCAACAGGTTATTTACATAAAGCAATGATGGAATGGAAAACTTTAAGACAAAGTAAAGGTAAAACTGTACAAAGTTTCATGGAAGAATTTAGGAAGAAAGCTCTTGCATTAAACAGTCCTTTGGATTCTTATGAAACTTTAATGAAGTATATTGGTGCACTTCACAGTTATATTCGTCATACTTTTCTATTATTTAACCCCACTAGTCTTGACGAAGTTTGTGTGCAAGACACTCACCTTGAGAACAAGGGAAATCAAGTTCAAGAAGATCCCACCAAGAAACCTTCCAATTTCCCACATAAGCCATTTAATAAGTTTAAAAGGAAGGAAAAGAAGACCGCCATTGTAAAGAGAGAAGAAGGAAAACCATATTCCACTCATTGCAAGAAAAGTGGTCACGATGATGAACACTATTGGAAACTACATCCAGAGAAGAGACCGAATAAGTTCGGTGAAAAGGGGAAGAAAAGGACTGTTGCTACAGTGCAACAAGATCTTGGTTCCAATCCAGGAGACAAAGGAAATATCACAGTGGTTGGTGTACAAGGTAAAGATTCCATTCATGCTAGTTCAAATTCCAATAATGAATTTCATGATGATGAAAGAAAGAGGAATGAATTATTTCATATAAGAGTTGTATATAAACACACTAAGATAGATACATTATTTGATCTGGGTTCCTAAGTAAACTTGATATCTGAAGAACTTGTCAAAAATATGGGTCTTGAAACTAAACCAAATCCAAAGCCTTATCCTATTGGTTGGGTATGTGATAAAAAAAAACTTAATTTCACCAAGAAATGTAGGCTCAAATTTAGTATTTCCTCAAAGTTGATTGATGAAGTGGATTTGGATATTGTATCACTTGATATATGTGGCATAGTGTTGCAGATTCCTTATCTTTATGATAGAAAAGAAGTCTTCTTTCATCATGAGAACAAATGTCACCTTACTAAGGGGGGAGTGGAATATATTGTTAGATCCCACAACATGAGGGTAAAGACAACACTTGTTAGTGAAGGACAAATGAAGAGACTCATAAACACTAATAAGAGATATGCACTAATGGTTGTAAGGGAGAAAGATATTGGAACATATGACACTTTCCAAGGATGTGATCCTTCTCATAAGAAAGAAATAATTGATATTGTTTCTAAGTATGATGATATTTTCCAGGAACTAGATGGATTACCTCCTAAGAGGGAAATCCAACATGAAATACATCTTCAGCAAGATTCTCATCTTCCTAATGCGGGCATGTAAAGGATGTCATTTGTAGAGATGACAAAGATCAAGAAGCAGGTACAAGGATTATTGGATCAAGGGGTCATCAGGCCCAACTCATCGCCTTGTGGTTCTCCAATCATAATGGTGCCAAAGAAATATGGCACAACTCGAATGTGTGTCAATTACCGGGTCTTAAATAAAATCACGGTGGAAAATCAATACCCTCTTCCTCATATAGATGATTTACTTGATCGGTTAAAGAATGTTGTTTATTTCACTAAGTAGGATTTGCACAGTGGATACCATCAGATCAGGGTTGCAGAACAAGATGCATGGAAGAGTACCTTTAAAACCAAACAAGGATTTTTTGAGTGGTTAGTTATGCCGTTTGGAATTTGTAATTCTTTGACAACCTTCATGCGTGTGATGAATGATGCATTCCATACATTTCTAGATAATTTTGTGATTGTATATTTAGACGACATTCTTATATTTAGTGGGACTTGGGATGAACATGTAAGGAATGTAAAGAAAGTATTGGATACTTTGCAAAGGGAAACGTTGTATGTAAAATTGTCCAAATGTGAATTTGGTAAGACCGCACTTGTGTACTTAGTTCATATTGTAGGAGGAGGACAATTGAAAATTGATCCTTCCAAGATTGATGTAATTGTAAATTGGCCTGAGCCCAAAAGTGTAATCGAGATACAAATATTCTTAGGTTCAGTCTAGTATTGGAGGAGATTCATTTCAAACTTCTCCTTTGCAACAACTTATTTGCATCAATTAACCAGTGTGAAGAACACTTTTCAGTGGGGAGGAATGAAACAAAAAACTTTTGATACATTGAAGGAAAATATCAGTACCGCACCAGTATTAGCACTCTCGAATATTCAACAACCCTTTGAGATTGAGACACATTCTAGTGGATACGCCATGGGTGCAATATTGATGCAATATCGTAAGCCTATCTGTTACCACTATGAAACTTTAAAGCAAGATTTTGTTAACTATCCTACATATGATAAAGAGTTTTATGCATTAGTTCAAAGCGTAAAGAAATGGAAGAACTACTTGTTAGGGAAGAAAAAAATCATACATACATATCATCAACCTTTACAGTATCTCCAAGCAAAAACCAAACTGCAACAATATCGACATTACAGATGGTTGGGTTTACTACAACAATTTCATTTGGTAATCAAGTACAAAAAGGGTACGAGTAATAAGGTAGTTGATATGATTTCTAGACCTCCTATTGTTGCTTCTATTATTTTGAAGAATGCTTTTTTATCTCATGACAACTATGTGGAACAATATGCCATTGATGGAGATTTTAAAGAAGTATATGAGAATCTAACCCATGGTACACGGGTAGAGAACTATTGTTTGCAGAGAAAACTACTCTACCATCTTGGAAAGCTATGTATTCCTACAAATGAATGAGTCCATGTAATACGAGAAACCCACACTTCTCTTGTGTTTGGGAATTTTAGGGGAGGAAAAACTATGGCTTATATGCAAAGGTTTTGTTACCGGCATCAGATGAAAACAATTGTAACTAAATATGTAAAGGGGTGTGTGATGTGTTAGACTTGTAAGCCCACTATTAGAAAACTAGGTCTATACTCACCACTGCATGTTCCATCCCATCCACGGGAAAGTATCTCCATGGATTTTGTAGGGGGTTTACCAATGTCGAAAAGTGGTCATGATTATTTGTATGTTGTAGTGGATAGGTTCAACAAGATGTGTATCTTAATGCCATGTAAAAATAAGATCACTATGGAGAAGACTTCTAATCTCTTATTTCACTATGTTTGGGTTCACTTTGGGTTACCTACATCCATTATCTCAGATCGAGATACTCAATTCCTTGGGGATTTTTGGACAAGTTTTTGGAGAATGATGGACACCAAGTTGAAGAGGAGCACTTCTTTCCATCCACAGACCGAAGGACAAAGATATGTTGTTAACCAAACAATGGTACTTTTGCTTCGAGGCTACTGCACCAGGCAACCCAAGTTATGGGATGAACAGATACCCTATGTACAACATGATTACAATTGAGACTTACATTCCTCCACTCATTGTTCACCTTTTCAGACGTCTTTTGGGTATTTAGCTAAGGTTCCTTTGGACTTGATTTATGGGAGAGATGCCGACTCAAATGAAGAAATAAATGAAGACAGATCCTGCATGTTCATCTAGAGGATCTAGCAGGTACACCAAGCAGTCAGAGAACAGTTGGATAAAAGTCAAGCATAGTATAAATCTTGTCATGATAAACACAGGGTCGATCATCATTTCTAGGTTGGAGACCAGGTATGGCTTCATATCAACAAGGAAAGATTGAAGGGTGAAGGAAAGAAACTCAAGCCCATCCATTATGGACCCTTCACTATTTTGGAGAAAAGTGGTACCAATGCTTTTCGTCTAGATCTTCCACCTTATATGTAGATCTACTCAGTTGTAAATGTAGAGAACTTGAAACTTTTTGAGCCTCCCATGATCATGGATCAGGGTGACGAAGTCTCAATACCTTCAGTTGATGAGTTTTCTCTTGATTACTTGGATGAGTTAAAGGAAGATAAAATATTGGACAGAAGGACGAGGAATTCACACAGGGGTGATGTTGATTATCTTTGAGTAGGCTTAAAGGGCACATATCCAAGAAAGGCAAAGTAGATTGAGAAGGACAAGTTGAGGGAACTCTTCCCTCACTTATCTGTTGATTGATGAAAGATATCTCTCAGTGGGGAGGTGTGATCCTAAAAGGATCCAACGAAGATTGAGGACAACTCAAAATTCATAAAAGCAACTCAGGAAGCTCAGAATGGCCTCAACAAACATAGAAAGGGAAAAAATTCAAATTCCTCAAAACTCAGTGAAATTGGAATCATCGTGAAGAGAGCATCACAAGATTTCCAATGAAATAAACATCTCGTGAAATGAAGTTATAGATCAAAATATATTCGTGGTCAAATTTTTGGTCAACCTAGCCCAATCAACAGGGATGAGTCAGCATCTGTACTATTAACATCATAATTAGTACAAATGATGTCTGCATCCTTACAATGTATCAGTACACACATAGGGTAACACATGTCATGCTGACGTCATCATGGTGATGTGACAACACCTGAGTCTACCACGTGTCACTCATTTTCAAAATTTTTGGGTCAATCCTTGGACCAATGAAAAAGCACCACATGGCAGTCCGTACAACCACATAGAAGACTATATGATGACATGGAATGATGATGTGGAAGGTGACATGGAAGGTGACTATGCAAGTGGTTAGTGTTGGCCAATGGTTGGCTGCCACATGGCCTATTCATGGGATGCCACATGGTAGTGGGAAAATGCCCAATAAGGGCCCAAAACTGGATTTTCAAAAA
>JASDQU010010316.1:151805-174920 GCA_032191745.1 Picea mariana | reverse complement strand
TATATATATATACATTGTTACAACAATAACCCAAAAGGGGAGGCCAGCAGGCAAGACCCCGGGACCTCCCCCTATCCAACGCCTTAATAATAACATCCACCATCGTTGGGCCAACGAACTTCATTGGTTATTCCACCCCACTTTTTTCTTGAAATCTGAGTTTTCCCATAGATGGGAAGGGGAGGGTGCTTGATAGTACGATCAAGCATGAATTTCGAGACACAGTATAGAGAATTAATTGCAGAGAGGAGGCACAAAAATCAAGACAAGATTTATCAAGGGCCCGGGAGTGCCAGAGTAGGATTGAGGTGTGGAGATAGCCATTTTTTGCGTAATTCGACGCCATGAATTCAATGGTGTTGTATGTTTTTTGTTATGAGAAAGATTCTATAGTTTAATTCCAAAATGGGGCATACTTATGTATTTTGCCAAATTCTTTTGCTGAATTAATAAAAAGGCCTACCCATTTGAGAGAAGGACCCAGAGACGTAGTCCACCAAGGACGAACTCTGTTATCAATTTTTTGTGTTCAGATTTGATTCTTATGTCTCTTCATTATTGATCTTTTCCTTCTTTATGGTGCACTTTAATTTATCCTCATTTAATACAATTATTTATAAGTCACTTCGATGGAAAGATCTTGGATCAACAACAATTTTTCCTGATGGGGAACCTCAATGATCGCCAAAGGCATGATTGCTCCTATGAAATTAAGCTCCTCATCAATGCCTTTCCAATGAGATATAGTGCGACCCAAACAAAGATTGTATGGCAATGTTATGCCCCTGAGAAGTTGATACACCAAACTACCTAAAACAGGGTCCACAAACCTATTGTTTTTCCATCTTCTGCAGTTAGGGTTTTGGATTTTCTTTATGTTAAAAATGCCTTTGGAGACTCATTGTAACGATGATATTCTTGCAAATGAGCGTAGACATCACATATATTCTTAGAGATAAGTTGTCACCATTCTAGTGAGTCATTCGCTATGTAATTTTTTAGTTTCTGTACATTCTCTCATTAATAAAAATTGTGCACTACTATATCTTTGTGTTTATTGAAATATTTTTCTTTATCTCGCAATATCTATGTATATTTCATTTTTATATCTCTGCCTTCATTTCATTCTAAAATATAATCCATATCAATGGTATCAGAGCAGGCTACTCATTTTCGTTTCTCAGTGCATGCCCCTGACGAGGTCATGGTACAGAGTGTTGGGTCTCGAGCTAGTTTCCCTTGAGTAAAACCTCTCTCATGGAGGAATAAAAGAGAGACATGGGAGAAAAATATCCGATCAAGTTGTTCCTCACAGAAGCCCTCACGCAACAGAGAAACGAGATGTTGGATAATTTTTGCCAAATCCTTCAACGATTTCCGAAAATAACATGAGTGTCTTCGTCAAGTAGTCATTTTGGAGACACTACCCCATTCGAGGTAAAAGTTAGTTTTGATATTCCCATATTTGAAAGTCAAATCAATGCAGATGATTTGGAAAAATGGTTAAATTTGCTAGAAGGTTATTTCTATGTTCACAATTTTTTCGACAGAGAAAAGATCACCTTTGCACTCCTTAAGGCTCTCACCCATGTCAAACATTGGTGGGAAACTTACTGGGAGAAAATTTCCACATAGGAGTCTGGAATATTTAGGGTTGAGCCCACTTGGAATTTTTTTTATGGATGTGGTCAGGGAACAATATTATCCTGTGGGAAATTATGATGACCAGTACATGAAATGGACCACACTGCATCAAAAGCAGAACCAAACAATGTCACAGTTCACCAATACCTTCCATACCTTGTGCACCAAGTTGGGTATCAAAGACTTTGAGTAGCATCTGGTTCTGAAATACCCTGGGGCTCTACACAGGTACATCCAAACCAAAATGGATTTTTTGTACATCTCATCACTGGGTGATCCAAAATTGATATTTTAAAGACTATGGTTTATTTTATGCATGAGTTGATGTACCATTTAGGAATTAAGAGAAGAAGCTTAATTAAAGAATGTTGCAGACATATAATATGTAAAAAAAACAAACCATAACACCAACATTGATAATGGAGTTTGAAACATGTTTTCCTACATCTTCGGGCCTTTGTCTCAGTGGGGAAGGCTTCTTATTAATCTTCAATGATTTAAGAATACAAAATAAAGGCTTACATAACAACTCTTGAAACCACCTTTTAGATCTACAACTCCTGGACAGAAACAAACATCACCATTGGCTGGAACAGGAAATTCTAAGACTTTTGAGTATGATTTCAGGTATTCTTGGCTCAACACCTTGGGATCTAGAAGAACATTTTTGTTCGGGTACTCGGATGCAAAAACATAATCCATATTCGGAATCCCCTCAAAATTTTGCAACTTTTGAGGATAAAGTTGACTTGCTTCTAAATAGTCCCTCGGGACCTCCCCTCGACACCAATCCTAATGTTGCACCCTGTCAGATCCGTATGGTTCATACATTATCAAATTGCATGCCAAAAATATATTTTTTATTGATTTCCATGCCTGGATAAATAGGCCAGACTCCGCCAAATTTAGTGACAGTTAGCCAGATTTAGCGATAGTTAGCCACGTGTCACCTCACCATTGGTTTGAGCCACGTCACTGTTGCATAGTCATATGCCACATGTCATAGTATGGCCACGTCATTGCCCAATCAGCCCCCACATCAACATATTTATAATGCCATGTCATCATTCGTACAATGCCACGTCAGCATCCATACAATGTCCATTTTTGAAAAAATATATATGGGTGGAATCAAAACGACAAGACCTACGTAATGGAATTGGTTTCGTCTGATTCTGAGAAATTATATTTTTAGGCCTTTCTGGATCCAATTGGATCACACCTCCCCACTAAGACCTTTTGGTCCTCCAAAATGATATTAACCAGTCATCAAGTGCGGGATAAGCCTCCCCACTTGTCCTTTATCTTTAAACGATGTCATGTGCATTTGTCACATCATAATAAATTGCATAATAACCATGACAACTGAAATCATATTGTTAGCCACTTGAACCCATTCACATCTTATTGAATCCACTACCATCCATGTAGAAAACATTAGCAGTGATAGCATCAGAAATATGACTGAAACTGAACCCATATGTTTGATGTGCTTGCACGAAATTAACTTATCTTGAAGCAAAGTATGATTGAAATTCCATTCTACAACCATCTCATGTTCATGCTTAAGATCAATTGTTTTACTTGGCATAATTATAGGTGTATATTTCTTGCATAAGTTGCCTTCTTTAATTGTTCCATTGTTAGAAGAGATTGATTTGATTTTATATGATGAGCATGTACAACATATTATGTCCCCTCTTTAGTTAAGTGATATTGATTATGTTCCTTGAAGAATATTGCTTTGCGATCATATAAATAAGGGCTTCATAAGACCATTCCACATGTTTCTAGCGGCACCACATCACATATTAATTCATCCACATACTTAGATGTAATTGCAAACTTTATGATACATTGCCATGTTATGGGAAATTTATGATCTTTTCTTATCCAATTTAGTGAATAGGGTTTGTAATGCATCTTAGTGTTTAATCCCAATTTCTTAACCACTTCCTCTGAAATTAAGTTAGATTAATATCCACTATATATCAATGTATCGATCTTAGTACGTTTCATTATGACCCTTATATGAAACAATTTACTTCTAGAATCATAACCATCACCAATTTTACCTATCAAACCAACCATTGTGATCTTAGTCTCATCACCTGAATCATACCCCAAGTTTGTTGGTCGTATTTTTGTTGCAAATTTTTGCCTCCCTTTCCTCTCTTTGAACCATTTCAGTCTCTTCTCTGGATGCAATTGCCAGAAATGGTCATCATCATGACCCTTCTTTCTTGCAATGCTTGCAAGAGAGCTTCTCTTCCTTCACTGTCGCTGAATTTACTTTCTTCCCATTCCCTTTTCCTTTTTCATATTTCTTTGAAGATGATTCCCCTAATACACTAACTCTGGTTTTTCCTGCTTCAATATATGTTTCTTGGACAAAAAAGTCATCAAGATTAGTAGGTCCAAACATAAATACAATATTATGAATATAAGCAGGAAAACCTGCTATATACTTCATACAAGTTTCTTGTGTAGTCAATGGAACATCTAACATCAAAGCCATCTTATGAAATTCATCTGTATATTCCTGCACCGACTATCCTTTTATTAGTTTAATACTTTTCCATTCAATTAAATCCTTTTCCTTATATCATAATGGATAGAACTATTTTCTAAGTGCGGAAATAAAATCATGCCATGATGGAAAAATCTTACCAACTTGCTGAGTTCCATGTTGCATCTTACTTTTCCACCAGATGAGAGTTGTGCCTTCAAGACGAAGTGAAGCCAATTTAATTTTGGTTTCCTCATATTTGATTTGTTGCACATTACAATATGCCTCCATTTGTCTAACCCAATTATCAAGTTTCTTAGCATTAACTTCACCATCATACATAGGTAAAACAAATTTTACATCAATTTTAGTAATGGCATATCAGGATTATGTTTATGAGAATGCTTTCTTGTAGTAGAATTTGAACTTGTACTTGAATAAGAAGAAGAAGATGGGTATGAAGGAGGTGAAGGAGGAGTTTTAGGAGGGTCCTCTCCTTCTTCAATTTTGGCTTTCTTTGAAGATTCCCCTTGAACCGATCTCTTTCATTCCAAGTAATCACCATACAACACTTTTACCATCTCCTACATGGAAAATAATGTCTTTTGAAACTCTCTTTCACTTTCAGAAAATCCTTCTTCTAATGCCATTTTCTCACTTTGAGATATCCTCTTTCTCGATCCAATCTCAGGATCTCCTTCTACAAGATATCCTTTACCGCGACTTAGCTTTTCCCTGGTAATCATGCAAACTCAAACAACCAACTTTCAACTTGGTCTGATACCACTTGATCTAAAATTGATATTTTAAAGACTATGGTTAAATTTATGCATGAGTTGATTTACCATTTAGGAATTAGCAGAAGAAGCTTAATTAAAGAATGTTTCAGCAATATAAGAAGTAAAAACAACAAACTATAACACCAAGATTGATAATGGAGTTTGAAACAAGTTTTCCTACATCTTCAAGTCTTTGTCTTAGTGGGGAAGGCTTCTTATTAATATTCAATTCTTTAAGAATGAAAAAGAAAGTCTTACATAATAGATCCTAAAACTACCTTTCAGATTTGCAACTTCTGGATAGAATTAGACATCACCATTGGATGGAACAGGAAATTCTGAGACTTTTGAGTATAAATCCGGTTATGCTTGGCTCGATACCTTGGGATCTGGAAGCACTTTTTTGTTTGGCTACTCGGAGGAAAAAAAATAATCCATATTCAGACTACACTCAAAATTCTGCAACTTTTGAGTATAAATTCAAACTGTTTCTGAACAGCCCCTCGAGACCTCCCCTTGGGACAAATCTTAATGTTGTGCCTTGTTAGATCCGTATAGTTTTGATTTGCGTGCAAAAAAAATATTTTCTCTTGAATTTTGTGCCTAGCTAAATCAACCAGAATCCACCAAATTTAGCGACAATTAGCTAGATTTAGCGACAGTTATCCAGATTTAGCGAGATTCCACCAGATTTGGAGGATCTCCACTAGATTTGGTGGAATCACTAGATTTGTCCTTCCAGAAGGTACCACGTGGCGCCTCCTCATTGGGAAACATGTCACCTTTCCATTGGCCCAAGCCACGTCACTGCTACACAGTCATCTGCCATGTCTCATCTGTACAACCACATCACTTCCCAGTCAAATTCCATGTCAACATCCATACAATACCATGTCATCGTCTATACAATGCCATGTCAACATCCATACAGTGCCACATTAGCATCTATACAGTTCCCATTTTCGGAAAAGAAAAAATATATGGCCAAAATTGGCATGACGAGCCCTATGCAATGGAATTTCTTTCATCTGATTCTAAGAAATTTGATTTTTAGGCCTTTCTGTATTTAGTTGGATCACTGGGAGTCGCTTATAGATATGCTATCAAATTCATGCATAAATTTAAGAAGAAAAACAAGAGGGAATTTGGGTCTGCAAATCCACAACAACCAAAGTATGGTAAGGGAAGCCCTAACTCACAGAGTAGTCAACCTCAAAAAAACCAGTCCAAGCCACCGTAAAAGAAGGGTAATAGGAAGACGAAGAATGAAATTGGGAAGGGGTGTGACTTCCACAAAATCCCTTGACACAACACCGATGAATGTCGCTCGAAACACTCATTGGTGGCCGAGCTCAAAGAAATAGAGTCGATCCCCAAATCAGAGTATATTTCAGACACGAATAAAAGGAGATAGATAATTGATGCAGAATCCACTGCCACTATCACAACTGTAACAATCCAACCAAAGGAACCAGAGGATCCTGAGGAGGGGGAGCACCTTTTCCTTTCACAGGTGTGAGTTAAGGGGACCTTGCTGCATTTTATTGTTGATAACAGAGGCCAAAATAAACTCATCTTAGCAGAGGTAATCAAGAAGTTGGATTTGTCGACAACACCACACCCACAACCATACCACATGGGATGGATTCTCTAGGGATCATATCTTCGTGTCATCCAATAATGTCGCTTGTCATACGATATCAATCCCTTCAAGGATGAGGTATTGTGTGATGTTTCCCCACTAGAAGTATGTAATGTTCTATTAGGCCATCCATATGTGAGGAGGGATCATGTTGTTTATGAGTCTCAACCACGTAGCATCATTGTTACTTTGGGGGGTCATCCCTACAGGATACCAAAGGTAGTTCTGACTATTGTACTAGCAAAACAGTGCTACAAAGTGACATCTCATACTTCAAAGTTCATCCTCTTCACAACCTTTTCAAAATTTGAATAGAAGTACACTCCAACCACTGCAACCTCAGTCCAATCACCTTCTATCTAGTAGAAGCAGGTTGATAAGATTAAAAAAAAGGGCAAATATTCATTCTACACATAGTCATCTTTTTTATCCAGACTGGTTAAAATGATCCAACCCTTCCAACACCAGGCTCTCGACAACCTTCCAGAAGCCAAACAACGCAACTTCTCCAGCAAGGCAAGTAGTTCACCAAGGTTCAGATTTAGAAAATGCTTCCCCCTCTCCCTCGCCAACTCAATGCAATGGAGACCATTTATTCCTAAGGAGGGAGGACTGATCCATGTGGATATCAATGTCCACCCACCTATTCCAACTGGCTCAAAACAACTATTTGGCAATTTACTATTTTTAGAAGTTTTTTGGGTCCTAAACTTTTGGGGCCATTTTAAGGGCCTAAATGATTCTTTTTTGTGATCAGAAACCTCAATAATTTCCTAAGGCATCATTAATCCTTTGAAATGAATATCCTCATCAATACCTTTCCAATGAGTTATCGTGCAACCCAAACGGAGATCATATGCCAAAGTTACACCCACGAGAAGTTGATCAAACAAGCTACCCAAAATAGAGTCCACAAACATGTTGGATTTTCACTTTCTTGGGTTAGGGTTTTGGATTTTCTTTATGTTAAAAATGCCTTTGGAACCTCATTGTAACGAATATCTTCTTGCAAATTACTATAGCCATGACATCTCTCCTTAGAGATAAGCTTCTGCCATTCTAGCGAGTCATTCACTCTGTAATTTTTTAGTTTCTGTACATTCTCTCATTATTAAAAATTGTGCATTATTGTATATCTGTGTTTATTGCAATATTTATGTGTATTTTGCAATATCTCTATATATTTCATTGTTATATATATTCCTTCATTTCGTTATAAAAAATAATTCAGAGGAACCACTCATCAACTATATATCCCAACATGTATCTCAATCATATACCAAAGACATATATCGATATAACCATCAAAAGTTCTCTAGCAATACATCACACTATCCATAACCAAATACCATAAACCCTTACACAAGACCATGTTCCAAAACCATACCTTTATTCCTTTAGCAATCATCAAGACCTATACCATACCATGCAACAATTGGAACAATTCTTCTATGCAAATCTAATGTGGTTACTAGACTAGCAACTTTCTATAGCTGCCAAATCTGTTGTCGCGGTTTTGTTGGTGCTATTCTGCTGTCATGGTTTTGCTGTCGTGATTCTTCTTTCGCGATTCTACTGCCACCATTTCGTTGTCGCGATTCTGTTGCCGTGTTTTTTTTTTCAGGATTATACTGTTGCGGTTCTTCTGTCGCAATTTTTTTGCCACGAATTTGCTCTATCAATAATACCTTCTAGAATAATTAGCTTCCTCTAAGGGTTATCTTCTAGCCAACTTACCCAACTTCCTTCTTTTGGGGCTAATCCACTTCTAACCACTTTTTCCACTTACAACCAATTTATCCACAAATATTAAACTCTCCACTTCTAGTTGCAAATAATTTATTTTTATTTTTTTTCTTGTTGAAAACACTTAAACCATGACTAACCACTTTGACTGGTCAACTTCTTTGACCTTCTAGGGGCTTCTAGATAACTCATGATGGTTCTCCAACTTCACATGGACATAACTCTCTAACTGTGAGGAGTTATGTGACATTCCACATATCACCAGAAATGACATGACATGTACTATCCATCTCAAATAGTCTTACCTACATATTCACTGATCTTCATGCCTTTATACCTCAAACAAACTCGGGTTCCTTAACCATACCTTTTTTCTACGAGAATTCTCCAAGGGTTGACATCAATCACTAAGGGTTGAAATTAATATGCAATATCACTCTCCAAAGGTTGACATCAATGAAAACCAATAATTCAAACCAACTGTCCATCAACCTAAGTCCACTGTCTGACAATCTCCCCCTTTGGAATTGATGGAAACACCAACAATGATTGCAACACTTAGTCATGATAACATTCATTCTCATAATCCTCATCAATTTTTATATCTCTCCCCCTTTGACATCAATCGCAAAGGTTATCTCTCCTTGGGAATGCTCCCCCTTGAATGAATGCTTCTTAGGGCTACTTCCATTATCTAAATTCCTTTGTATTTTTAAKCCTTTGATTACTCTCTCTTTGAATCTTAAGAGTCTCTCCCTCTTTGGAAAATGGTATCACTCTAATGCAATATTGAATTCATGATTCTCATGCTCCCCCTATGACCGTGACTCCCCCTCAAATCATGTGTATGTGCTCTCTCCAAACATCTAACTCTCTGTCGATGCATATGATGAATCTTTCCCTTGAGTTCTCTGTAATATGTCGTGTAGATGACATGTAGGGATTCCTATACCTGCTTCGTTTTGGATTTTTTTTCCATTAGTTATTCCTTGTGTGATCAATTGACATATATGAAAAACATTCAAGAACAAACATTCAAATATTCATGTGTCATTATCATAAATTATGATAATGTTCCTTTATCTTAGAATGACTCTCTGAACCAATTTATGAACCAATCTCTGAATCCACTGTCATATATCTGTCTAAACCTACTAAGTGTTCTTGCTAATCCATCTCCATCCATATTGTCCATGAATCTTCTACACACGTGTCCATAATGATGGCCTATATGTCATTGTACTATCATGAAGTCGTCAGTACTGCAACTAATCAATCTTTCATACTGTACTTTTGCTAACTGATTACCTGAACTCTACAAGCTACTTAAAAGATGGTTCTCTAAACTGTCTTAGATACTATATAGACTCCCCCTATCTAATATTCATATTTCCTAGGAGTCTCCAAGTCGGTTGGCTCAAAAAAATACCTTTTCAATGTAGTCATCATCCTCGTTGGTAGACTCAACATATCTCTGAACTCTGGCTTCTTTGTTTCTATATGTGGATTTAGCTTGCAGTACAATTCGTGAAAGTACAATTTCTCAGACCTTTTATTGATTCAAATGTTCTTATTTTCTTTCTCATACTATTGCAAATACTACGATATTTGGGACCTTCTCTTTATTATGATGTTGATCTACTATGGATTTCCAATGTGGTTCTTGAAACATGTTCTTCTTTTGCTTTCTTTCCTTGTCTTTCTCAAACTATAGAAAGTCTTGTAATTTATGGAGTCTTTTCTTCTTTCACTTTCTTTTCTCGAACTGTTGTATGACTTGTGATTTATGGGACCTATTTTCTATTCACTTTCTTTTCTTCTTGTTATTTCTTTTTCCAAATCTTGGTGTATCTAATATATGTTTCTTTCTCCATGGATGACACTATTACGCTTCTACAATTTCAGGCTATATGACCATAGTTGTGGAATTTGTAGCATTCAATATTATTTGGGGCCACATAAGCCTTTATTCTTGAACATTCATTTCATAAGCCCTGCAATATGCGACGTTATGTCCAAACTTAGAACAATAAAAACAATGACCATAAAATAAATTTACATACCTGGGAGTGAATGATCTTCTTTGTGGTGTAGTCCTTTTGAATTCTTACCTTCACTGATCATGATCACGATCGAGGCTTCTTTGTGGCTTTCACTCTTCCTTCTTCATAGAACCTTTAATGACTTGGCACAAATTTTTCTCTTTTCTTCATTCTTCCTTTCTGGAAACCTAGAATGCTTCTCTTCATTCTCTATTGTTGATGTGGATGTTTCTGTCTCTTCAACATTCTTGTTGAGCTTGAAAACTTTGAATCTTAGTGTCACAACTTCTTCTTCAATCTTCTCAACCTCTTATTCTTTCTTCATTATATGATATTTCATGACTTCTTCTATTCTCTTTGCTTCTTCAAGTTGGATTTTCAATGTAATTATTTTTTCTTCAAGTCTTTTTTCTTCTTAACCAAACTCTTCCTCAAGATGGTTTAATTCATTGGGTCTTTCCTTGGGATGATATGTTAGTATATTTTCTCTCTTTTCTTCTTCTTCCTTTTTTGTTGTTGTGTTGGCTTCTAAACACTGCTTTTGATATTCTATAGTTTCTTCAATTCCTCTGGATTCTTCTAGCTGAGCTCTTAAATTGTTGATGACCTATTGATCTTCTTCAGAATCTTGAACACTTTCCTTTTGCTTCATCAATTCTTTCTTAAGTGATTTGTTTTCTTCTCCTTCTTTCTTTAGTTCATCTAAATCACTGATCATTTATTCTTCATAATTGTCTTCTATTTCAATTGGATTTTCTGTGTCATTACTTTCAAGGAATTCAATTTCAATATATCTGTGTGTTTCACAATTAAATAAAAATAACATACTTATGTTGATTACGTTCTCTTCTTCTTCTGAATCTTTCTGACATGATGAACATCTTTCCTCTTGATCTGTACCTGCATCTTCTTTGACATTATATGAATCTATGATGGGTGAAGAATAGATATTATGTAACTTATCCCAAATTTCTTTAGCTGATGAACATTTACCAACCTTTTCTCTTACTGGATTAGGTAATCCTTCCCAGATGAAATTCATTGTTATTTTTTTATTCTTCTTCAATTCCTTCTTCATTGCAGTCTTTTCTTTCTTTGTAGAATTGTATCGTGTCACAACTGAACACATGTGCCTCTAAAAAGGTTCTCCTCCTTATGTTCCAAATCTCATACTTTAATTGACTCTTGAAGGAATCAACTTTGATACCAACTGTTGGATTACTGAGAGGGGGGGTGAATAAGTAATGATAAATTTATACCATGCGTTAATCCATTTTAACCACAATGTATATTCCTTTAACTTATTCAATAATGTTCATTAGTTCATCATTAATATTTCATTGCATCATATAACATTAACATCCATCAATGAATAATAAACAATAATAGAAACAACCACATAATGCACAATGCACTACTATCTTACATGGAAACACAATGAGGGAGAAAACCCCATAATTGTTTTCTTATATCTATTTAAAAATTACATTCAAGGAAGAACCAACTTCCAATACTCCAGCTCCAATTTGAAGGAGGCTCCAATCCCCTAGTTTTTTAGGCTAAAACCTAAGGGATTCTCTAACTCCCCAATTCTCTAGAAACACCCAGAAGGAGGATACAACCCCCTATGTTCATCGAATACAAATGGAAGGTGGATACAACCACATAGTTCCCAGGATCCAACTTGAAGAAATATCCAACTCCCTGATTCTCCGACACCAACCAAAAGGAGGCTACAACCCCCTTTCCTTGCCCTGACCAACTGCCTTGCAATATAAATGCTAATTGTAGATAACTTGTCACTAAATCAAACAATGTCACTGTCAACATGGACCAACAGCCTGTAACAACCTATACTAATCAACCTCCACCAAACAACCTGTACCAACACAAGTGCATCAACTATGCACAACAAAACTTGTCACATCAAACTGTCTCATCAATCTCATCAACCAATCAGTTCTATTCACCAAGATCAATCACTGAGAGAAATCTCAACCATATGAAAAATATTACCAAGATGTGCATCAACCAATACTACTTAAAAACATCAACAAGATGTATCAAAATCAATATATGTTCTAAAAGTATACCAAGTCATATATTCCACATCATCCATAAACCATGTGCCAACAATACTACTGGCAAGTGCCTCTAACAATGTGCCACATATGTATCAATCACGCATCAAATATAGATAAAACTATGACTCATCAAGATGTAGCAACATCACCATACCATACACCTCATATATGTGTCACTCATCAACTATTTGTCCCAACATGTATCTCAATCATAAACCAAATATATATACCAATATAACCATACAAATTTCTCTAGCAATACATCACACTATCCATAACCAAATACCATAAACCCTTACACAAGACCATGTGCCAAAACCATACCTTTAATCCAGTAGCAATCATTAATACCTATACCATACCATGCAATAATTGGAACAATTCCAATATGAAAATCTAATCTTCTTACCGAACTACCAACTTTTTGTAGCTGCCAAATCAGCTGTCGCGGTTTTGTTGCCGTGATTCTACTCCCACAGTTTTCCTGCCACGATTTTGCTGTCGCAGTTATGTTGTCTCGATTCTACTTCTGTGATTTTGTTGTTCTGATTCTTCTACTACGATTCTTCTCCCATGATTTGTTTCCGTGATTTTTTTGTCGCGAATTTGCTACCGTGATTTTTCTCTATCAATAATACCAACCAAAATAACCTTTCACAAATGGATACTCAATATGTGTTAGCCTCATAATCCTAAATTTCTATAGTGTAGGTATTTTCTAGTATAAATGTTTTTAGAAATTAATTTATTCTAGTTTTTTAGGATAAAGACACCTAGCTTCTCTGTAAAGGACACCTATCATACTCATGTGATTATGTGATTGGTTTTTCTCCTAGTTTTTAGTTTAGAGTTGAGCTATATAAACTAGCTCTTTCTTCAATTAAGGTTAAGGAGTAGATTATGAGTTCTCACTTCAGATTGTAATCACTTTTTCCTTATCAATAAAATTTCATGTCTAAGGACACTTTGTCAACATGGTATCAAAGCCATGGTGAAATTATGATGGAAGAGAATTGGTGATGGACCGAGGAAGCAAGGAAGACTTATTTTCATCAACAGAGATCTCTTCGAACTCAAGGGAAACAATACTGAGGTATTCTATTGTTGTTTTAAAATAAGGAAACTTGTTATTATGATTGCAACGATCAATTTTTTCAATAATTGATTGAATCATTTTTTTTTTGAGTTGTAAACTTGTAGATATGCAAATTTCAAGTTTGTAGATTTGATTAATTACAACTTTATTTCCTGTAAATCTAAGAGATCTGGGAAGATGAAAGTGTACACTTTCATTTTTCTTTAGATCTCATAGACCCATTGCTATTCTATTAAAAGGGATCATTTGTAAACATTGCTTCAGATCATTTTATAAATCTAACAATTTAAATTCGGAACTGTAGATTATATATTTTTGTAGTTTTTCAGATTTGGTCTATATTGAGGACTATATCAAGGTTCGTATCAAGGTCTGTATTGAGGTCCATATCAAGGACCGTGTCAAGGATCATATCAAGGACCAGATCATGAATCAAATATGGATTTAGCAGAATATCATCAGATTGAATCTCTGGATCTGATCTGGTACCTTTGGAGAAGAAATCCCTCTGGAAATATCAAGACACATCCCTAGTATGCAAGAAACAACAAAAACGACAAAGGAATTTGCTTCCTTCAAACTTTGATTTCAAATCAACACAATGTTACAGATTCTCCCAGTGTTGGACCTGCCTAGCGCTTAGTTATTAAGTGTTACACTTTCCCAGCACATCCACTTGTGAATTTGTGTGCATCAGATCTAGTAACCCGACCTTCAAGAAGCAGAAGAAACCCTTGCGATTCAGTGAAAAAGAAACCCTCAAATCGGTGAAAAATAATCCACAGATTGAAATTCCCTGACAAGATCCTGCACTGATCTGCACTCGACCTGATAAATTTGTTGCAACCTAGTATCCTACATATTTGATATGTTTTGGCTCTAAAAAAAGGATCGAGTGAAATCTGGTGTGACTGTTGGGATCAATGCAATCATTGGATTGAACAGTCATTGGATCAAGAGATCAGAGACCCTTCATGGAAGCTAAAGAGACCCTCCCTGAAATCTATACCTCTTCTGCGTGAATCTACTGGTGCAATTTCACCCACTCAGATCTCTTCTGCATGTCAAAATATTATTGCATGTCCCCATTTTTTGAAGCCCCTTCTGCATGATTTTGGTGGACAATTTTTCAACTAATATTAAATTATCCAAAATTGTTGAAAAAATATGTTTTCATATCGAGGTCTGTATCACAGACCGGATTGAGGACCGGATTGAGGACTAGATGAAGGACTGGATGAAGGACCGAAAATTGTTTTAACATAAAGATGTGGAGCTATAAGAGTTTTAAACTTTGATCTTCAGATTAAAGAGTTTTGTTTTTTATTTTTAGACATTTGAGTTGTAATATTTTAAGTCATTGATGACTTTAGTTCAAGGGGGGGGGAAGGCTATCTATATTGTAAAAATCATCAAAGTTTGAAATATTTAATTGTAGTCTTGAACGCTCATAAGTTGAGAAGAGTCCAGTAAAATACTCTCTCAAACTCCATTTCCAACGAGACTTTTAAAGGGTCAAGTCCAAGCCCTTAAAAGTACTCTTTTTGCATGGATTGTGTACTCTTTCTTTCTGCCGCCTTGTGTCTCTCTTTTGGAGTTTTGTGGATTATTCACTTTCAAATCTTGCAACAAACATCATGTCTAAATTAATCAATCTATTCGTAGAATCAAATAAGTTAGATGGACCCAAGAATTACAAATCTTGGAGTCGGCACATGCATAACATTTTGATCTATAATGAATTATGGTGTGATATATGTGATTGTGATACTGCTCCAACTAAACCAACCGATGCTACTTCTTTAGCAAAATGGAATTTAAAAGATGAAAAATCACTTGCTTTGCTACGTTTTTCTGTAACTGAACACACGTTTGTTCATATTGAGAATTCCAAAAATGCATGGTCTGCTTGGAATCTATTAAAGAATCTTTTTGATACTCCTGATGCATCTCATAGAGTTGATCTACAAATGAAATTGCTTAAACAAAGAGTAGCAAACAATGGTGATGTATTAGAATACATTTCAAGGATTAAGAACATTCATTAGGAAATCATGAAAGGCGTTTTTCCTAAACTTGAAGATAGTTTTATAGTCTCCATTGTAATAAATGGCTTGCCTCCATCTTATAAGCATTTTCTTGAGACTTTGCAAATAAATGATAAGTTATCAACTGTGACTTTTGATTCACTTAGTGAATTACTGGCTCAACATAGTAAATCTTTTGGAAAACAAAAACGATCAAGAGAATATCTTCTTTTCACTAAAGATGAAAGTTCTAAAGGAAGAGGAAAATCAAATTTTTAAAGTTTCAATTTTTTCTCCATGGGGGTAAGAGAACTTTTACAATCTTCCATGGAAAATTTCTTTAACAATTCAGTGGCATACTTAGTTTGACTAAGGAATATTTGGTTAGGATGTTGAGAACTTTAGAACTTTAGAACTTTCAACTTTAGTGAAAAGAATGGCAGGAAGCAATGATTAATGAATATGATACAATACATGCAAATGGGACTTGGAACTTAGTTGATTGTCCACATGATGTTAATCTCATCGGTTGTAAATGTGTTTATCGAGTAAAGTGCAAGCCCAATGGTAAAATTGACAAGTAAAAAGAAAGACTTGTTGTAAACATTTTTTTTCAACATGAAGGAATTGATTATGAAGAACCTTTGCACCCACAACTAAATGGAATACTATCAGAATGGTTATCAATTTGGCTACACATAATGGTTGGAAATTACATCAAATGGATGTCAAAAGTGCCTTCCTGAATGGATATCCAAAGGAATATATTTTCATGACTCAACCACAAGGTTTTGAAGCTAAAGGAAAAGAATATAAAGTTTGCAAACTTGTGAAGGCTTTATATGGTTGGAAACAAGCTCCTCGATCTTGGTATGCAAAAATGGATGAGTACCTACAAAAGGGGGGTTTTCAGTGAAGCGAATCAGATGATACATTGTATTTTTGAATGAAAGACAAGCACATGGTGATAATTGTACTCTATTTTGATGACTTAATCATAACATGAAATAATGAAGCTCACATCAAACAATTTAAGGAATAACTTAAAGTAGGTTTCAAAATGATTGATTTAAGGACACTTCATTATTATCTTGGAGTTGAAGTATCAAAACATCCTAACCAAATATTCCTTAGTCAAACTAAATATGCCACTTAATTGTTAAGTAAATTTGGCATGGAAGATTGTAAACCTTCTCTTACCCCCATGGAGAAAAAATTAAAATTTTCAAAATTTGGAGGGGAATTGGTACACAGTACAAAGTACAGGCAATTGGTTGGAAGTCTCATTTATTTGACAAATAATTGACCATGTTTTTCAAATTCAATCAGTATAATTTCAATTTTTATGTAGAAACCAAGGGAAATTTAGTGGAATCCAACAAAAATGGTACTAAGATACATTCAAGGTACAAAAGACTTTGGTATTCTCTACAAAAGGAACAAAAATTTTACACTTGTTGGATATTCAGATGTTGATTTTGCAGGTGACATTGATGATAGAACATCTACTTCAGATTATTTAATGAATATGGGTTCAACAACAATATCTTGGAACTGTAAAAAGAAGACAACAATTTCCAATTCTTGAGAAAAGGAAGAGTACATATCATCTTGGGAAGCAACATGTGAGATTGTATGGCTACACAAAACTTTACAGGATATTGGTGAAACTCAAAAATCACCAACTACCTTATTGATTGATAGTCAGTCAGCAATAAAGATGGCCAAGAATCCAGTATTTCATTCAAAGACTAAACATGTCGACACCAAGTACCACTTCATCATATCGCTCATCATCAAAGACATCATCAAGCCTCAGTTCTATCCATCTGAAGATCAAACTTCATATATTTTTGCCAAACCTCTTGGTAGAATAAAGTTCACTAATTTCAGAGATGAACTTGGTCTTTATAAAAATGAACTTTCAGATTAAAGGGGGGATTGTTAGCCTCATAATCCTAAAGTTCTATAGTCTAAGTATTTTCTAGTATAAATGTTTTTAGAAATTAATTTATTCTAGTTTGTTAGGATAAGGACACCTAGCTTCTATGTAAAGGACACCTATCATACTCATGTGATTATGTGATTGCTTGTTCTCCTATTTTTTAGTTTAGAGTTGAGCTATATAAACTAGCTCTTTGTTCAAGTGAGGTTAAGGAGTAGATTATGAGTTCTTACTTTAGATTGTAATCACTTTTTCCTTATTAATAAAATTACGTGTCTGAGGACACTTTGTCAAGAAAATCATCAAAGATCATGCTCATAAGAGACCCTTTCTCTCTTATTTATAATTCTCAAAGTGGCTTCCTATAAGGTTTATCTTCTAACCAAGTTACCCAAATTCCTTCTTTTGGGGCTAACCCACTTCTAACCACTTTGTCCACTTACAACCACTTTATACACAAATAGTAAACTCTCCATTTCTAGTTGCAACTAATTTTTTTTATTGTTTTCTTGTTGCAACCACTTAACCCATGACTAACCACTTTGACTGGTCAGCTTCTTTGACCTTCTAGGGGGTTTCTAGATAAGCCATGAGGGATATCCAACTTCACATGGTGATAAATATCTAACCATGAGGAGTTATGCGACATTCCACATATCATCGGAAATGACATGACATGTACTCTCCATATAGAATAGTCTTACATGTGTATTCACTAATCTTCATGCATTTATACCTCAAACAAACTTGGGTCCCTTACCCATACCTTTGTGCTACTGAAATTTACTACCAGACTTCTCCAAGGTTTGACATCAATCAGTAAGTGTTCAAATCAATATACAATATCACTCTCCAAGGGTTGACATCAATGACAACCAACACTCCAAAACAACTATCCATCAATATAAACCAATTGTCTGACAAAATAAAACAACAAAAAATATTGTCTTTAGTATTGTAGAAMTCCTATACAATGATCTTAAAGGTAACAAGATGGTACAAATTTTAATGTTGTCTCCTAAACCCAATATGACCTTTAGCTCTTTTGATCCAGGTGGATATTAGTGGCCACCCACTTATTCCAACTGGCTACTCCTAACAGTTTTTAGTTCAACACGTTCTTYTGTACTTCTTTGTAGTTGTGGGTTCTACACTTCGAGGAATGTTTGATTCCCTAAACATATTCTAGGTTGAGATTGGTGGCCACCCACTTAATCCAACTAGATTAGCTTGGAATTTTTCATGTCAGTACATATTTTTGTACTTCTAGGGCCGTTTTGGAGCCCTAAACAATGTTTTTTTAATTTATTTCCACACTCAAACAATAGACAGAGTCAACATTTAATGAAATAATGTTTATTTCTCGAAAATACCTTTCCAATGGGATATCACATTCCTAAAACATAGGTCGTATGAAAAAGTTATGACCCTTAGGAAGCTGAGGTACCAACTTACCCATCGGGGCCACGTTTCACCTCTCAGGGTTAGGTTTTTGGATGTATATGGTTTTGGAATTCATGAGTTGATCAGGGGATCAAATTTTGCTCAAAAATTCAAAGTGCTCAGAATCACTTCAAATTTAACGGGAGCATAGGCCTCGTCATTACGAACCCAATGCATCTCGTTTGGGTTCAAATGGACATCGCGAGAGAGAGGTATCACGTTCTGTTCAAAATAACAAACAGGCAAAAAAAAGGAGTGTTGACTGTACAGTCTGTATAGTTTGTACGGACGCTGACGTGGCAGGCTGTATGACACATGGCAAGTAGCTATTTGGACAGTTGGCAGGTGACATGGCTTGTTTGCAGTGAATGGAATGGCGACACATGGCCCAATCAATGGCTGCCACGTGTCCCCTATATATTGGTTTAAAATTTATTTGGAGTCCACCGGATTCGACCCCGTGACCTCCACCTGCGTGCAAAGATTTGGCAAAGACCACCAACCAACGTGCCACCATAGTGTTTCTTAACACTATATGGTGCGTATTTTATTTGAATTCAAATATTGTAAGTTTGGGTCGGGGGTCAGGCTAGGGCCTAGCCCTAGCCCGTGGTTATGTTATATTGTAATATGGCCATGGTTTAAACCTTTGCACGCACATTCAAAACTAAACCCCGGTCTTATGTGTTGTAATATGACCACAAGCGCGTATGTGTTTTAACATAGCCCTTTTAATATAGCCCAGGGTAACATATTTGTTTCCATATGACAATTGTTATATCATGACGCGCGCATGGGTATGCATTTGGTTTGTCTTTAAATTCGGTTCAAACGGTTATGTAAACTCTTGGCCCTTATTTTTAAACGCGTGGTCACATGGGTCATATGACCTTGCCCTTGACGGTTAGGGGCTAGGTGCACCCATAACCATCCTACAGTTTGCATGGTTCACGTGGTTGCACCCGGTGCAAAATTTTTATGCTTAAATATGCGTGTGGGCTAGGTTGAGCCAACAAGGGTGCATTTTGTAGATGCAGAGACAACAAGTTTGAAGGGGGGACTTCCAGGAAGCCTATCTTCTTCAATTTTTGGCCAAACAAGGTGCCGAAAAATCCCAGCTAGGGGTTTTTGGACGCTCTGAAGCCATTGGAGTAGTCTATTTGGCATTTTGAGCATTGTAAAGCACATTTTTTAGCACTTTGAGAAAATAATACAAATGATCCATTAGAAGCTATACTAGGAGATGTAGCCCAAGAGAGGGGTGAAATCCTTTATCATTTGTTGTGTTATGTGTTTTGTGTTCATTGATTGTGCTATTGTTTATATGCATATTGAATGAGTAAATCCTATTAAAGTTGTGTTGCAAAGTTGATCCATTTGCATTTTAACACATAAAATTTTAACTTGCAAATATTTTCAAGAATACAAGTCTTCTTCATTTTTAGATCAAGTTGGTATCAGAGCATAGGTTCTTGAAGACTTGATTATTTGCAAGTGTTTTGTTTTCTGATGCTCACAAGGTTGAAACTCACAAGAGGGGAACGTCAACTTGTAGAGCCAAGTTCTCATCCTTCAAGGAGGAAGCTTTTATCATCACTGCAAGTTTCAAGGAGGCATTCACCAAGTATGGCTCATGAAGAGAGTCATGAACATGTTCCTGCAAAAGATGAAGATCTTAGAAAGGCTGTCATGGAAATGAGAGAGGTGATGAAGATATTGATGGAAAGGAATACAAGGTTGCAAGGTGAAGGCTCCAACCCTTTAGAGCATAAGGGAGACAGTGGTGATAAAGCTCTAAATGGAAATGGAGGGAATGGTGCTTCTCCACCACCCTCTCCTCCATCTTCTTCTTCTTCTACTACTAATTCAAGACCTCTTCCAAACTCTCCAAAGGGACATGGTAAAAATCCTTTGCAAATTCCTTCGTTAAAGCTTGATATTAAATTTGAATTGCCAATATACAATGGAGAAGTAAATGTGTTAGGACCACACAATGCACCTTTTTGCCCATACTTTTTGCCACTATTACACTCTTGTTCACCTACATTTAAACTCATATCATCACTTTATCTGATGATTCCAAAGGTATACAACGCCCCTTCTCATTACTATACATTTAATCTGTTTTGCATAATATTTTACATCATTCTCGTACTTAACCTTTGATTAGAAATGTATAAGTGCTGAAACAACTCAAACTGCATATTAGCATTGAAGGCCTGTTGCTGAAACAACAATTCACAGAAGCTATTACACAGTTCAGGGTCGCAGATGCTGAAACATGAAGCTGTTACACAGTTCAGGGTCGTAGATGCTGAAACACGAAGTTGTTACACAGATCAGGGTCACAGATGTTGAAACATGAAGCTGTTACACAGTCCAGGGTTGTAGATGCTGAAACACAGAATCAACGATGTTGATTTCATGGTCACGATGCTGAAACACAAAGGAAGTCATTACACAGTCAGTAGTCAACAACAACTCTATAGCAGTTGCACCGTGGGCCAAGCACCAACCATTGCTCCTACACGAGAATGTTGAAACATTCAAGAGCGCAAATCTCGTGGCTGAAACAACCTGCGATTTGCGGTGCTGAAATAGTAGCAGCAGCAACGAGAAAGAACTATTACTCCAGCCATAACAACAAAACCTCATCCAACACTTGGAATAGCATTCTGGTGTGTGAGACTAGGACATCCTATTCTGGTTTAGAAAGTCGATCTGACTAAGAAAAGGACTGAGATATACATATGTAATGTTTTGATCAATTGTATTGAAGGGATTCCCTCTTTAAATAAGAGGAAATCACCATTCGAGGCAGCAAATTTTTATGTATTAAGCAAGCTTCAGAGAGAGGGACGTAATTCACTTTCCAGATTGTAATGTGATTCATTGATAGATGAATAAAAGACTGCTTTGAGCATCCTTTTCTAGCCTTTCCATCTCAGGGGAATCTTGTGAGAAGGTAGGGCCCACCTTCTTCACAAGATTCACCCGTTAGTGTTATAGTGTGTGTTAGTATAATTTCTGTTTAAGCCTTGATTACTTTTGTTTTGCTGAAACACTACTGTTAATGAATCTTGCTTTGCTGAAACACTACTGAACTCTATCTTATTAAAGGCTTTGTTTTCTTAAATGTTATATTGCTTTCACAAAGTTCATGATCACTTTAATTAGCACTGTTGTGTGATGAATTTATGAGGTTTTTCCACTCAGAGACTAGAGCTAAGGGTTCCTGCTTAATGAAAGGGATTAAGGGTTCTGTTCTTTGTTAAAGCTAGTCAGTTTCCAGTTATGTTCCCTGAGTGTGCAATTAGAGACTAGAGCTAAAGGTTCTTGCTTAGTGGAAGGTATTAAAGGTTCTGTTCTCTGTTAGAAGTAATCAACTTTCATTCATTTTTCCTGAATGTGCCACTCAGAGACTAGACCTAAGGTTTCCTATTTAATGAAAGGGATTAAGGGTTCTGTTCTCTGTTAAAGGTAGTCAGCGTTCAGTTATTCTCCTGAGTGTGCTAGATCAAAGGTTGGTACTAAGGTTCCTGCTTGATGGAAGGGATTAAGGGTCCTGTTCTCTGATAGATAGAGTTATCCTTCTATGCATTAATGTTTTCATGAAGGTGTGTTAATCAGAAACGAAGTGTTGAAGTTCCTGTTTGGGAATAAGGGTCATGTTCTCTGGTTACAGACTAGTGGTTCTTTCCTGTTGCAGTTGTTATTTTAATGTAATCCAGGATTCTTTAGATTAATCTTTACAAGCTCTGCAATAGGTAGGTTTCTTTCCTGTGATTCAAGTCAGAACTTCAGTTTATTCAAGGTAAGTGTGATGAGTATAGTTTTCTCTACTACAACTTTAGGCTGCTTTTGGAATTGAGCATATATAGTGCATGGTTACCTTTGAAATAAAAAGACTTCCCTGGGTTGACAATTTATGTATCACTTGATTGTTTGAAGTAATTAAGCAATTATAGTGACCAACATTTTGGCGCCGTTGCCGGGGAAGGTAATTTTAGATTTCAAAAGCACTTATGATTTTTCAGATACATAGATTGCATGAAAGACCCCAAAGATACTAACCCCATAGGTGGCAAGGGAAAAGGAAAAGGAGGAATAAAGACTTACATTGACGAGATTGTATCAAAGTCTGAATCTGCTGCTCAA
>JASDQU010010316.1:95987-108023 GCA_032191745.1 Picea mariana | reverse complement strand
AGTGGTCGTATCTTGATTTGTCCACAGACATCAACGAGAAGCAAAGGATTGGAGCGCAACTCAGAGCATGCAGGGACAAACGTCGGTTAAAAGGTACTTCTGTTACTCTTCCTTCTCATGCATTAGGCTTAGATAGATTCGAAAGAAATTCAGTGTCCATGATAAGCACTTTTCTATCTAGGGTTAAGGTCAAACCTTAGAGGTCGATCTACTTGTCCGCAGGCAGATTTTCCTACAACAAGTGGAACACTTGGAGAGGTGAAGAACACAATGGAGGATGAAACCACTAGAAGAATGGCCTCATCACTTTATTCATACATTGCAAGGGATCCCGGGGAACTGGTACATAGACCAGGAGATGCATAGAGGCACTACAGAATGGACATGATTACAACAACAAAATTTTGCAATAACCTTCTCATAAGAACATGAGAACCCCAACATTGATTTAGTGCTAAAGCTAATATGGGTAGTGATATTTTTTGATGAACCAGAGGTTGAAATCATGGAAAAATATCAATAGTAGAACATACAGATAGTCAAAGGGTTACTCTCATGTTATCATGTTGAAGAGGAAGGACCAGATGAAGATGACCTGCACAACATTCAGATTACAAATATTGAAGGATAGAGAGAGAGGTGGAAGGTCCATATATGGAGTCAAAAGCATTTGTTGCACCAATCAAAAGTTAAGAAAGTCAACATTGGGACGAATGAAAATCCTAAAATGGCAAGTACTGGAGACTATTGGGATGAGAAAACATTAAAAAGAATAACAGAGTTACTACGTGAATATAATGACCTGTTTCCAACAACCTTTACATATATGAAAGGCATAATAGGCGAGCTAGGTGAGATGAAGATACCCCTCAAACATGAGGCTAGACCTGTCAAACAAATACCCTGAGAGATTGAATCCAATGTATAAGCAGAAAGTGAAAGAATAAATTAACCGAATGATGGAAGCTGGCATTATAGAACTAGTAGAGGATCTAAAAGGATCAATCCCATGGTACTCCAGGAAAAGAAGCAAGGGGGGATAAGGATTTGTGTAGATTTGAGGAAACTCAATGATTCTTTCTTACACGACCCTTTCCCTACCCATTTTATAGATGAGGTCTTGGAGAATGTGGGGGGCCAGTAAGCATATTCATTCACATATGGATTCTTAGGTTACCATCATATTAAAATAGCTCCAAAGGAAAGGTATAAGACTACTTTTTCTACAAAATGGGGATCCTACCAATATACAGTCATGCCCTTTGGACTGAATAATGCACCAGCTATATTTTCAAGGGTAGTTATAGATGCTTTTAAGGAATTCATACATCAGTTTCTAGAAGTATATCTGGATGATTGGAATGTGTATAGTATTTTTAAGGACCATGTATAAGGGTTAATACTAATGTTGGAAAGATGTAGGCAATGTCAGATATCATTAAACATCAAGAAATGCATTTTTGGTACACCTTTTTGGATATCATTGGGACATATAGTGTGTAAACAAGGTTTACTGGTTGACCTTGCTAAGATTGTAGTCATTGTGAATTTACCACCACCAAAATCAATGTGCCAGTTAAGAGAAATACTGGGACATATAGGCTACTACAAGAAATTTATAAAGGGGTATGTGCAGATTACTACACCAATGGAAATTTTTTTAAAGGACACCAGATTTCAGTGGAATGGGGATTTTTAGAAAGGATTGGACACTCAAAAGGAAAAAACGATGACAACACCTATATTAGTATTTCCAGATTGGGAAAAGACATTTCATGTGCATGTAGATGCATCAACAATAACACTTGGAGAAATTTTGGCACAACCGGGAGCAGGGGACTTAGACCATCCTATAGCCTTTGCAAGAAAAAAAAATTCAAAATATGAGTAGAATTACAACACCACAGAAAGAGAAGGACTAGCCATGGTATATGCACTTCATAAATTTAGGAATTATTTACTGGTTAAACACTTTAAAATGTTCACAGACCATTTTTCCCTCAAATATCTAGTCAACAATCCAATGTTGGGGGAGGATTTGTAGATGGATATTATTATTCCAAGAATTTGATTTTGAAGTGATATTCAAATCAAGGAAGTTGAATGAAGGACCTGATCACCTGTCAAGGGTAAACAATGGAGAAGAACCTACTAACTTGGAAGACAACTTCCCTAGTGCAAAATTATTTTCAGTACAAGTAGCCGATGAATACTTCATTGATATTATTGAATACTCAAGTACAAGAGTTGCACCACATGACTTTAGCACTGCATAGAAGAAAAACCTAGTAGTCATATCTGCAAACTATCAACTCATTGCAAGCCACTTATACAAAATGGGCGCAAATAGCATTTTAAGAAGGTGTGTATTGGAACAAGAACATGCCAGGGTTTTAACAGAAGCTCATGAAGGTATAGTTGTAGGACACTATGTCGATAAATATACCGTGCACAAGTATTGCGCATAGGATTATGGTGGCCAACCATTCATAAATATGCCAATGAATATTCCCATAAATGTGATGTTTGTCAGAGGGTTGGAAAACCTAGAAAAAGGGATGTGATGCCCCTAAGACCACAAGTAACTCTGTAGATATTTGAAAAATGGGAAATAGAATTTGTTGGACATATTAATCCACTAGACAAAAGGTCAGGAGAAAGATATATCATTACTGTGACCGAATACTTAGCAAGATGGGCAATTGCAACACCAGTCAAAGATTGTAGCATAAAGACAACAACACACTTCTTATTTGAGAAAGTGATCACCAGATTTGGATGTCCCAAGATTTTGATGAGTGACCAAGGAACTCATTTTATTAATAATACCATCAGGGCTATAACTAAGGAGTTTGAAGTCTATCACCAGAAGAGTACATCATATCATCCTCAGGAAAATCGGATAGTAGAAGCTTTCAATAATAATTTGGAAACTTCTTTAACTAATATCTACAATGTTAATAGATATGTTTGGGAATTGAAAATACCAGTAGTACTATGGGAATACATGAACACATGCAAGAAGTTGACAGGACATACACCATTCATATTGGTGTATGGAAAGGAAACAGTGGTGCCATTAGAATTTCTGGTACCCAGTCTGCACATAGCAACAATTACCAACATGATAGAAAGAGGCACAATACAGGAGAGGTTAAGTCAAATAATGGAAATGGAAGAGGACAAGATCTTGGCAGGAATTCACTAGGAAGTACAGAAAGCAAGGGATAAATCCTGGCATGATAGACATATTAAAAAGAAAAGCTTTAAGGAGGGAGACCTAGTTCTTCTCTATGACAACAAATTTTTGCAACGCCATGGTAAGTTTAGAATGCATTGGCTAGGACCATATGAAGTAAAGATTGTCACAAATGGGGGATCTGTACAACTAAAAGATTTGGGAGGAACATAACTGAAAGGAATGGTCAACAGTAGTCGAATGAAACTGTACAGGTACAGTTGACCTACTAACTCTTAAAAGTTACAACACAGTAAGAACGTCATGTATATAGTGTACTATAGTAGATATTAGGAAAGAAAACTGCTAAAAATAAATAAAAAGTGGAAAGAGAAGAAAAATAATAAAAAAATAGAAAAAGAAGAAAAAGACAAAAAGAGGCAGAAGTTGACTGAACAATAGGAAAGTGGGAAAAAATTCATGTTAAACAATTACTGCGACAACATATAAAGACAACGCACAGGAAAAATTGGACTCAACACAAATGAAAGGAAAAGGTGAAAAAACAATTACGATCAAGTCTATAAAGTGCAGAAAGCACACGTTAGTTCAACACTTAGTGATTTTAGATAACAGAGCAAGATACAAGTGCATGCCCTAGATATAATTATGCGAAGAAGGGAGTGAGGGTTTGAATCGGATAAAAGAGGACACCACCAAATTTTGGTGCTACAGGACAGTACATACGAGTTACCAGATAGGGCCAAAGGAGGAAAGAAAGGATGAGGGAGCCTGAGAACGTCGTCGAGCTCGAAGATGTCACTACTTCTGAGACACAGTTAATTATCCCAACATAGGTTGAGGAGGAAACATTGAAAACGACACAAGGGGAAGTGGGGTACAGTTCCAGGACCCATGATGATATTCCAAACCCTAATCCTGAAACATTGTCTAAACCTGATGAAATGAAAGGTTAGCAACAAGGTCGTGATGAAGAGGAGGTGTTGGTCAAGGAAATCACCAACCAAATGGATTCTGAAGGGGAATAAGATAACGCAAAAACAACAGAGGCAGGCCCATATACTTTCAGGCATAAAGAAAGGTGTGGGATGCCACACACATTACAATTCCCTACCTCCCATATGTAGTGGTCACCATGGAAGACGTGCTTAGAAAGGTACCAAAACATAGGTACTCAGACCATGATGTGTGTGATGCAACCAAATTCCCAAATTTGGCTAAGGAAGCATACCTAGAAAACAAAGGGGAAATTGGTCCCCTAGGAGAACCAATAATGGAGCCCACGCAGTGGATAACAAGGATTTACGACTCCGAGATAATGAACCTCCTGGACATACCACACTTCAGGAGAAACAAAAACATTGGGCTTTGTGTCAAATAGTTTCTAGCCCGGGTACATGGAAACATCCTTTGGATATATAGGATGGTACAACTTGATGTGGCATTGATCACCAAAATTATTGGATTACCTACAGTAGGCACACAACGAGAGGAGTACTTGGACAACAAAGCACACGAGAAGGATATTGATGAGCCGGTAAAAGAAAAATTTGGCACCAACAGGGGAAATAGGGGAATTTTGCTCAGAGATATCAATGATAATGCAACAAGGTTCAAAAACAAGCTCATGGCTTGCAATATGATGAGGAAGTGTAAGAAATAAGAGTATCTAGCAAGATTCATCATAGTAGTCACACAATGTGTAAAGGGAGTAATGTTTAGTTGGGGGTCATACCTCATGAATCATTTTTTGTCGACTGCAAAGATGTGCAGGATAATGGAATCAATTATCATTGTTCTTAGCTCATCGTTCTCATAGATTTAGTAGGATGGAAAAATTTTCATCCTTTTTGGATAGGAAAGGAAAGTGCTATGCGTCCAGATATGAGTCCCTCTAGCAGGCCAAGAACAATAAAAATCAATAGGAAAATAGCATAGTATTTGTGATGCTGCTAGAAGAGATACAAAAGTGCACAGTTAGTGTCCTATAAATAGGTTATTAGGATGTGAGTCAAAAATGTATGATAGGTTAAAGTCATGCTTTGGTATTATAAATACCATGGCATGATTTCTCTTAGGTTATGATTCAATGAGTTTTTGATGATAAGTTTGTTTGAGTAAGGTCATAAAATAAAATTTGAGTCATAAAACATATGATATTAATTCCAATATATGGGTTGTAATGTCACTAAAGAGTCATCATGAAAGGTCATGAGGCCAATTCAGTTTAGTTAGAGTCAATCTTGTCATGGTTCAAATAATTTCATTAGCTCAAATCTATCGGAGACACGTGGCATGATCAAGCAAATCATTGCGCAACGCAAGCTGTTGGGCAACATTCTAATGTTGCACAATTGATTATTAAGGTACGATGAGGTATGATGGGTGAAATTGATGGTTTAGTTTGGATTTATCATTCAAATTGTTCCTCCTTGAGGTGAAGAAACCCCAAGATATCACTTTCTTCCTATGCAATTTCGAAAATCTTCCATCCAAGCTTGTTGTGCACTGGCTGCAAGGAACATTGCTCAAAACATTGTGCATCTGCAAATGACCTTACTCCCACACGTCCTAGCTGAATTTTTATATTCTTGGCTGAAGTTTGAAAGGAAAACATTTCTTACGAACTCAAATATTTCAGCTTCGCTTTGAATCTATATCCTTTGCTTTATCAAATTGAATTTTGCAAATTCGTTGTGCATCTGCAAATGTTGTGTTTTATACTACGCACATTCCTATTTTCTCATTTTCACAAGAGATTGATACATACCAGCATCATGGAAACTCTAGAGGGAAGAAGAAGGAGCACAAAGGGTGGTGATATCGTCAAATTTGAGCCTCAGGGTTTAAAGTTAGTGAATGAAGATCCAACAATGAGAGTCTCTTTTGAACAAGTAGGTTGTATCAGGTTTTGTGAAAAGATTCATAGGTACAATGTGCAATTGGAAAAGGAGTTTGCATTAAGTTTTGATGGCATTAGGGATAAGGTGGGAAATCTCATTTTTAGGTTTATGAAGATACTATCGCTGCTGCAGCAGAGATCCTTGCTTGTGGAGAACAATGGTTCAAAGGTATGCAATTGGATCTATCCTAATATCATGAATTTTTGAAACATGAATTTATAAACATTGATTTTGGATCCACCATACCCAGATATCTTCTATTAGGAAGTCATATCAATTTGTTGAGGGTATTCCAAAGATTTTTTACATGTGAAGGGAGATTCACTAGGGTCTACCAATACCATATCAGGATCTTAATTCATTTCACTAGTAAGAAACCCTTGAATATTACCTATTACATTTTCAAAATCCTAGGGAAGATGGTTGAAAAAGTAAAAGTAAGGAGAGATCAAGGAGAACCTATCCTCTTCCATTTTTATTTGATAAAGTTTTTGGTATTAGAATATCTTAGAAAGATTAAACAAGATTGGGAATTTTTTGTAGCATCATCACAGATAACATCTGATTCTTCAAACAACCCGCAAAGAATGAGAGATGCACCTTAATAAGTAGCAAAGACCACCACATATGTCCATCAATGTTATGTAAATAAAATGGCAAAGGAAATTGAGGAACTTGCAGTAATTCAACAAGTTAAAAGAAAGGGAAAAAGATTCAGTTTTCCCCGAAGAGATCACAACCCCTAGAAAACCAATTACTAGGTCAACAACTAAAATAATACTTGCCATGAACTCATCACAAGAACCTAAGGAATATTCAAAGTCCTTCACAAAAGAATACTATCCTAGTGACAAAGACAATTTGATCATTGAGTTGCAAGAACAGTTAAGGAAATCCCACTTTGTCATAGCATAGTTGCAACATGAAAATAGGGAAATGAAGAAAAAGGATTTGGAATAGGCCTCCAAGAAAGGAATTTCAATAATAGGTGAAGCATCAGTCCCTGTAACTCCAACAAGCTCTAAAAGAAAGTGTAAAGGGAATACAGTGGAGTAGAGCTCGTAAGTGAAATAAATGCCTAAATTTATTGTTTCTTTGACTATATCCTCAACTAGGAAGTTGAAAACCCAGGAGGAACCTCCAACAAGAAATCAACCAACTAAAAAGAAGGATTATGGGGGAAATCGTACTTTCAACAGGTTAAGGAAGCAATTGAGAGAATCAAAAGATATGATAATCTAGCAAAGGGAGGAAAAAAAAAAACTCCTTAATGAGTGTGAGCCTGCAATGGACCATGCCATATTCACGGTGAAAAGGAATATGCCTCTACATAAACAACTTAAAAACATATATAATAAACATCTTACCTTGAGAAAGGAGAACATAGCCCCCAAACAAATATTTTAGCAGTTGGAGACAGAAAAGAATGGGAAAGGAAAGCTTGAATTGCTTACCAAAGCAACAAAAATTTAATGCCTTGGAGCTAAATTCATCAAATTTTCCTTTTTGACTATGCACAGTAGAAAATCCTAATTCTAAATTATCAAAATACCCTAAGTGTTCAGATGGTGTTCTTACACATATTGGTATCTTTTGGTGGTTCATTATATATGAGCGGTTTTTGTTGCCCTAATATGCATTGGAAATCTCAGTTTTGATTTGTGAAAGAAAAATTTACAGTTGCGCAGCAGGCACGCTGCAAAACTATATCAGTCTATTTTGGAGCAATAATATGAGGTTCTTGTCAAAATTTGGGATGGGTGATATCAATTGGATAATGAGATAAATATTTACTACATCAACTTCGCCAAGCACATCAAGAAAATAAAACAAAAATACTAAGAAAATCAGTTGTTGCGTTGTGCTTCTCCTGTAGGTTGTTGGTGCACAGCAGGCATGCTGCGCAACGGTGACAGATTATCCAGTTTGCCTCTAGATGGATAGAATCAAGTCATCACATGTGTCATATCGCCTCCAAAAATTATCAAGGTTGAAGATAATCATTTTTAGGGACTGAAGGGTTGGTTTTGATCAAGTTGTTATAGTGTAATTAATGAGTCCAAGTTGAATCATTTTTCTTAGCAATTTGTTGAATATTTTGTTGTTGAATATGTGTAATTATTAGCATTATCATAGGGTGATAGTTGAATTCGAATTTGGCAGCATATGAATACATTTTTGTATATATTTCATGAAGTTATGAGAGCTAAGGGTTGGAAAGTGTGTAAGGAAGAGACTATTGAATACTTTTTTGTAATTTCTCTATGATATTAATGAAATTACTGGATTAGAAGTCCCTGAGATTTGAACCCAAAGACACATGTGAGTGTGCTACTTTATGCATGTGATATTACAATCTTTGTCTTCCATTTTAAATGAATCTATATTATATGGCTTCTTCTTTGTGTTAATTTGAACTATATGTATCAGAATTCATATGCATCCAATGCTATGTTGCATGTAATTTCAATTGTCTTTGTACCATAATCACCTTGGGATTCATACTTGTTAGATTCCCTAAGGGGTTATTTGTTTTCTTTGTGATATTATATCTACAACAAAATTCAATTGGCCTAAAGCAGTGATTTCTATCTTTCCTTTGATCAATCACTTTTCAATCCACCAAGTATCCAATAAACCTTCATTGATTTCTAGCCTTTCAGTGACTCCATTTCCCAATGAAATTTCTATCCACATTGCCACCAACTCTATAAATCCAATTTTATCTTAGGGATATATCCTTTGATTCAAAACCAAGTCAATCCTTTCAGTGATTGATTTGAAGAGAGAGAGCCCCCTCTAGGTTGGAAGGACTAGATTCCAGCCTCAAGTTGGTTTGTGGTTAACTTTGTGATTTTTCTCCTCAGCCAAGGAAATTTACAGACTGATCACATGTCAGATGCTCTTGTTCAAAGGATATTTATAAGCCTTTGTTGACCATTTCTCAGAACTCTTGAATTTGCATGTCGTCCATACCCTTAGTGTATCTCAAAGTCACATGAAGTTGTAGTCCTACCATGAACCCTGGTCCTACTTTCATTATGGGTAGGTAACCTTGAACCCAACAATTGAATTCCCTTAATTGGACACTGACTGGGGGGTTTCCCTTGTGTTAGATGACAATAAATATATTCACACATTGGGATTCATGTAGTGTCTTGGATTCCATTATCCTTATTGGTGGTTTCCTTGCCTTTTTCAGTAGTATTTATTATTGGTTTCTATTCAGAGGGTCTCTTTCATGCACTACTTGCATCTTGTGCATACTAGAGACACACATGGCCATTGGTTCATGAACATCCTATTCATCTAAGCTTCTCCTAATCGTCAAGTTATTTCTTTGTACCTCTTGTTGATTGATGAGAGATTCCCTAATGCTCTCCTTTCAATGGGTCTCCTTCCGTCGAATTCAACTCATCTATTATGGAAATGAGACCTAGAGTCCTATGAGTACCTAGAGGCTTGAAATCATCAGTGGCAGGTTCTCCCTCCATCAATAGTTGGGAATATATAAATATCTCTTGATTAATGGATTCTTCAAGTGTTCGACCTCAACACCCTTATTCACACTTGTAGAATTTAATCGATGCCTTGATGCCTACTTTCATTATTGGTAGGTTGTCTCACGTGTTTTAACGCTATACCTTTATGACCGGTAATCAAACAAAGTCTCATTTTGTTTGACCTTGACTCTATTCACATGATGTAGACTTACACCTTTGGGGGATAGTGTAGAATACCTCTAGCTTACAGTAGTAGAATTCCTAACTTGTTGTTGTCTTTCATTGCACCAATACTTATATGACTTTAGTGATCATGGGAGATCATATTGTACTCCATTATATATGGATATCTTCATATTGATTTTGAGACTAGATTCCATTGTGCCTTGTTCATGACTATGGCAACCTATGGAATTTTGTATTGCCTATTCATGGCCATGAGAAACTATTTGATATATTTCCACATGGATTTGTAGTGTAATTCAGATTGGAAGACATGTGTACAAAGTCATTACGGATTGTAATATTCTCATGAGTAACTAGCACTTTCAGCTGAGTCTCCATTACTCCACTTCTAGGAATTACAATGTATTTTGGCCATCGCAGATACTCCAAACTCACACATTAGGGGGCATCTGTTACAACAAATTTTGCCTCACCCCATGCAACTTGCTTGGATGGAATTTACATTTCCTATGCATACTTTAAGTTCCCTTTTGTACCTTCCAGAGCCAAAAAAACACATTTTTCCACATATACACGCCCTATCAGTTAGAAAACAAGCGTATACATAGGTTTCTCCACTATAGCCCACGTAAATCGAGTTTGGTGCTAAAAATAAAAAATTATGTTGGGTTTCCATGCCATGTCATGAGATCCATGATCCTTAACCTTCCATATACTAGAAACGCTTCAATTCTTCCTTTCAGTTCCATTTGAAGGATATAAATTGAGCCATATCCAAGCCTTGAGGAATTCAACAATTCAAATTTGAGAGAAAATACACTCTGGAGAAATTTCACTTCATATTGAGTCTGCATCCCTTTGTCCTTGAAAGTTTGAACCTCTAGTTTAGCCCCCAAGCTCTTCCTTCTTTGTGATGGAGAACCTCATTGTCTTATTTATATGAGCTTGCCTTTGGTGGAGGATTGAAGTGGCGGAGGCCCAGTTGGAGGGACTTAGTTTCTCGGTTATGATGTGTGTAGTTACGAAATTTTGTCACCTATATACTTCTGCTGATTATTTTAAATAGAAATACTCTTTCCTCGTCCAATTGATATCTTGCAAATATTTGAATTATTACTCCATGGGTGTATTTTTCATGTATGTTACTGGATTATGCTAATATATATGCTAACAATCTATTTTGTCACCATATGTTTGTGTATCTTGGTTGTTGAGGAAAACTTGCAGGTATAAAGCTTTGAGTTGCGTGTCGAACGATGGTCTTCATCAAATGTCTGGACGAGGTAGGATATTGGCCTTGTCTTGTTAGAATTTCATTTATATATCATACATGGGATTAGAGTTGATTTCTACGTGTCATTCAGTCTATTGTGGTTTACCCCATACCATAGAGAAATTTTCCTCGTAACAATATATTCTAGGAAATGTTTCATAGGTGTGTATTGGATCTTATCCCTTGCCGTGGAGTGGTAGAACACATCTACTACCCCAAGCATTGACTCAGGTATTACACAATCAAGGAATCTTCCATTTAAATCAAGTAATTGATATTGAGAGAGCCTCAATATGGATTCAATAATGGTTAGCGCCTAACACAGTTGGTTTGGATGGGGAGGTGACCACACTATGGAGAGATTATACCCGAGCATTAAAATCCATTCATATTAGAATCATGGATTGGGAGGGTGAGTTGGTTTGGAAACATGCCCCCTTAGGGAAATACTTTCCAAAATTAGGATACATTCATTTAAACATTGAACAAAACTTAAGGGAGCCCCTTTTGTGGTGGCGAAGACTGTGGAAAGTTCATTGCCCCTTAAAATCATGCATTTTCATGGTCTCTCATAATGAATAAGATTCTAACCCGGGACAAGATGAAACACAAACAAATTGAAGGCTTGGGCTGGTGCTCTCTTTGAAAATCAGATGATGAGTCTGCAAAACATATTTTTTTAAATTGTCCCTTTGTTACCAAGATTTGGAAGGAGGAATCCTCTGTTGGACAACTAAGAGAGGGGGGTGAATCAATTGTTCCCGTGCTTAAACATTTATGTTTCTTTTAAACTCTTTGCAGAAACATTGAATGATGATCACAATAATGCAGGGAAATAAACAATGGCACTTTCAGCATCATTCACATATTTGAGAAACACAGAGACAGATATTTCCCGAGGAAACCCATACAGGGTAAAAACCTCTTTTTCTTTATATGATAAGTAATAGTTACATTTTTTACATTATCATA
>JASDQU010010316.1:64246-81647 GCA_032191745.1 Picea mariana | reverse complement strand
AAAGACATCAGTTTATGTGTTTACTTTTTTACATTTACCTAATCATATTTAAAAATTACTTTGATAGCTAACTGATTGCCACTTAAGTGATTAACATAAATTAAAATATTAACACCAGATAAATGAAGTTAATAGATAATAAAATTTAATATATTCTTTTAAAGATTCATTTCATTTTCTCAACCTTTCGTGTTCACCAGCAGCTATTTTGCTGCTGTGCTAGTTACGCCGAAAGGCATATACCTATTGACAATGGGCACATTTAATGATCTTTTAACATTAAATCTTAATCTTATGGCCAACAATTGAAGATGCTGGCATATTCTTAGTCGTCCTCCCAAATCAATGGATGAGATTTATTGTTCATAACTTCTTTGTATTTATGAATGCATGCGTTAACATGTTTACTTTTTCACATTTACTTAATCATATTAAGAAATTACTGTGAGGCGATATGCTTGCCACGTTAACCACGTTTGAATGTTTAACAGACACTACCTAAAATGGATTGCTGCTGGAATGTGAACCGAGAACCGTGACCATGTTTGGCTGATCGGTATCTTTTCTGCCGTTTCATGTTATAACCGTCTTAAGTTAATTCGTGATGATTTGCGCCATGCCTGACTTTGGATTTTAATGGTGTTTGCTTTGTGCATGGGTTAATTCGTGATGATTTGCGCCATGCCTCGCTTTGGATTTTAATGGTGTTTGCTTTGCGCATGGGCAATGGTGTTCGCCTTTAGGCGTACATCAGCCACTTAGGGTTTAAGTGGCTGGGCTAGTTACTCAGCAACTAAAATTCGGTCGCAATAAAGGAATCACAGGCAGGATTACCAAAATAAAAGGACGCAGGTAAAAACGTTGTCAAGGGATGCTATCTAAGAAGACGTAGTCATTCAAGGGTTAAGGTGGTTTTCAGGATATAAAAAAAAAAACCACTGTGACAATCAATACCACGCCCTGTCATTCAAAACGTACGCGCAGGCACAAAATTCGCGGGTTCTCGCAATCGTGGTTAAAGGAATGGAGCAACTCACTAGTTTAAGGGTTCACAGTCGGCAACATAACCCAGGCAAGGAAGATCACTGATAAAAGGAGAACGTTGAGTAACCAGTACGTCGGATCATGTAGGCAAGTCATCCTTGGCTGAGTAACCCGCTTTACATCTTTGTGCAAGATTTCCCATCGGCTACTATTATAACAGAGCATGCAATTAGTATCATAACAAGGCACTCTCACGTCCTATATATCTCATTCGAGTTCATTCGGAATAAATGAAAAACGATTATGTGTTTCCAAATTTCTATGTGAAGGAGAAAAACGACACCTAACTTTAACTTTCAATACAACGACAATGACAACGTGATATAATCGTTCGTCCTGCATATCTATGTGGATGCTTCAATAATGCAATTCGTTGTCCATAATATTGAAAACGCAGGTAGATCATTGTCATTCACTGCTGAGATTATCAAAAACTACAACGCAGACATATAATCGTTGTCTAAACGTCGATACATATCCAGATATGATAACACAGGTAGGTTAAATCGTTGTCATAATAAATGAGTTTCTGTGTAATACAATGAATCTAAAATGGCTATGTAAAAACAATATGTAAATCGTTGTTCTAAATCTAAATCGCAGAGTAGAAATGATCAATGCTAAGTTAAATAAAGGTAAATTGGTGAGCTTTAAAAAATTGATAATGGCAGTTAATGTATTAAAAACACAGTCCAATATTCATCGTTGTCATTGATAGGCATACATCGCTAACTATGGAATCGAACCGTTGTCCCTTAAACTGAAACCAATATAATAAAATAAATTGAAGCCCAATAACAATTCGCTAAATAACTATTGATAAATATTTCTGAGTTAAATAAGGGTTGTTGCATCTATTGAATTTCGTTGTATGCAATCACATAGTTATAAAGCATAGTCTTACAGTCACAAGGCATAGAAAAAAAGGGAATACAAAACCATAGACGCAAACATGCCCATAAAAACGAATTCGCAATTATAAGAGGCCGTGAGAATGCAAAGTTAAAAGGAATTCATACTTTAAAAATGCAGTCGTTCTATGTGTGAATTCGTTGCCATAAAAACGGTAAATTCGCTATAATCCCAAGGTTAAGAAATGTAGGTGATGACTCCAGGAAGATCAACGAAGGCAGTAGAAGATCGTTGCAAGAAACCATCAAACACAGGAGTCAACCATGCAAAAGGAAGGCGCAAAATCAATCAACAGGGTAAACAACTGACAACTATCCTTCACTCATCATCCACGCACACAAAAACAAAGCATTAGGATCTATAGGTCTATTAACACCTAAGTGATGACCGTCGATCCGGCTCCTGGCCGACTGCTCATTCGAGGACTGAAGAGCTAAGGATGAGGGAAAAGTAAGAAACGCAAAATCATCACAAAATCAATAAAAACATAGGATTGTCACGACATGCAAGGAGCGAAAGCCAAGGGAATCAATCAACAATGAGCTTAAGGCTATGGGGGAAATTCAGTTATCCATTAAAATGCTAAGTCAATCAATTCCTTTACCCAATTAAATATACAAAACTAAAAGCGCAAAGTATACTAATAATCTACCATGCATAAATAAATGAAGCGTATTGTAGCCCAAGTCGCGCACTCTGAGTTATTGTCCCGCGCGCTCCGTGTAGCTCATGTTTGTCGATCGATGAGACTTCACCGGTACCTCCCAGTCAATGCTAGGGGTACTCTTCCTCCCCCTAGTCCCCCGAGCCGCAAAGGGGCCACACACACTAATCAGAGAATTAACTAGCTAAAAGCTCTCATCTCACCTCGCAAGGCCGAGCTACCACTCCTCACCGAGCTAGGTATCCCAACTCTCACAAGCTAAGTCAGTCAAATCTGAAATTCTGCAGTGTAATGTTACACATAATAGAAAAGATTCATCATCCTTCTACTCCATCCATTATATAGAGTTTCAAAGTCCTTTACTTTCCCAAATTCCCATTTAATTTATCTTTCAACAATTTAATTCATAAAATCCTCCCCGTACATGTGTCACCCATCCCCTTCATTGCACCAAAAATTAATTTTATTAATTAATTAATTACTCCTATTTCCCTCACCCATCTAAAAGAAATCCTAGAATCGCTCCTAGGTGTCCCCATATTCCATTACAAGTTTTAATGACTTTCCCCCTTACTAATTTACTAGTTGAGTTTAATTTAGAAAGTTCTTAAATGCTAGATACCTTACTAAGTTAGACTTTCTGCTTTTTCCTTGTGTTTCCCTTTTCTTTTTATGTTTCCCGCTTTTTCCTAGTTCCATAATTCTTTTAAATTTCCCTCTTTCCATTTTCATTTAAAACTCAAATTGGCAGGTGTAGAAAATTAACTTTTTCCCTTTTTCCTTTTTAATTAATAAACTTTCATTAGCATAAGTGACAAAACAATTATTTCCCCCTTTTCCCCCTTTGAAATTTTATCCCCCAAAAGATTTTTATAAATTAAATGAATTACTTACCCCCTTCTTGTCACATGATTAATGATGATTATCATTATTATTTACTTATTTTTATTTTTATTTTTATGTAAATAGATATTTTTTTTATCACAAGTATCACTTAGACCTAGACTTTATTTTCCTGGGATGGGCGACATTTTATTAGAGAAATTGTTTTAAATCTTTATTATCATGTTATTCATCTTAAGGCCATCTAGGTTTATCCATTTATTAATTAACAACACGACTTGCCCTTCAGGACGGACTAGTTTCTCCAAGGGTTCCACTCACCTCATTCTATTTCCCTTGCGCGATGTGCCCTTCAGGACACACTACATGCTCCAAGGGTGCCACTCGCCTCTTTCCATTTTTCTTGCACGACGTGCCCTTCAGGACGCACTAGGTTATCCAAGGGTGCCACTTACCTCTTGAATTACTTGGTAGATGTCAAAAACCCTTGGAGTCAATACTCCGCCAGGTGATCTTGTGGGAGACTAAGGGCCTCTAACGAATAAGGCCCCTGCCTTATTGTGATCCCCTTAGAATCATCGTGAACGATTGTCGCAGTCGGCCCTCACAACATTGTGGGTCTTCTCGAACTAGGTAGTCGTTAACCAACAGTTCGAGGCATGGCGAGAGTGCTAGTAGGTTGTGGCAGGGTTGTTGTCCACACCTCTCCCTCAACATCTCTAGTAGTCATGCGTGACCCCTCTACTCCACATGTGAGTCTGGTCGGCAAGCTATCGTCAACCTGCATCATCAATGAATCATGTCAGAAATATATCCATAATCATATCATCTAATCAGATGCACAAATTTCATATATACAAAAATTAAACCCCAATAATCCACTCCCTGACTCGATCCGAAGTCCAAGGGGTTCCATCGATGCCTCTGCATCCTCGAGGTCCAAAATCTTGCACACTCAGAAAAATCAAGTCAATAGCACATGTCTATGTCAATGCAGTCAAATAACATGTCATCAATTCATAACACCTCATAATAATAAATCAAATGCCCAAAAGTATAATAATCTGGATCACGTGCGAGCAAGTGTCCTCAAAGAATAAGTTTTCTCAGTGCACACAAGAGCAAGATGTTACAACCGACAATAGTGGTGTGAAGTTTTTATTCAGCCAACTAGATCTCAACGCAAGGCAAGCGAGGTGGCTAGCCTTCTTGAGTGAAATTTGATTTCGAAGTAAGACATATCAAAGGTAGAGAAAAAAAAGTTGTTGATGCTCTAATTCGAAGGAATAACATACTTTTTGAGATAAGCATTAGCAAAGAAGAAAACGACATCAAACAAAGAATTAAATATGCAAGCTATAATGACAAAAATATATCAAAAGAACAACAAAACTACAAGAAAATGCAAAAAAATTGGGCAGAACAGATCTGAGTTTGGATAAAATTTGACTGCTAAGGTTCAAAATGAGGTTGTACATACCTAATTCTGTTGATTTAAAGTCAACAATTCTTGATGAATTGCATAAAAATCCATATTCTGGTCATCCAAGATACCAGAAAATAATAACAGCCTTAAGAAAATTGTTTTATTGGCCTAACATGAAAAGTGAAATAACTGAATACTTATCTAAATGCTTAGATTGTCAATAGGTAAAGGCTGAACATCAACATCCAACTGACCTACTACAACCTCTACTTATACCAGAATGGAAGTGGGATATTATCTCGTTGGACTTCATCACATGTTTTCCTAAGACTCAAAATCAAAATGACTTGATTATGGTAGTGATTGATAAACTTAGCAAATCTACACATTTTATACTTGTTAAATCTACTTATAAATTAAGCAATTAATATCGCTGAAATATTTATGAAGGAAATATTTAGATTACATGGAATTCTTAAAATGGTGATTTTAGATAGAGATGTCAAATTTACATCAATGTTTTGGAAGGAATTGTTTTCAACATTGGATACTAACTTGAATTTCATCACAAACTACCATCCACAAATGGATGGGAAAATCGAATGAACGAATCAGATTGTAGAAGACATGTTATGAATGTATGTGAGAACGAAACCGACTAAGTGGGAGGAGTACCTACACTTAGTTGAATTTTCTTACAATAATAGCTATCAGACATCAACTAAGATGAGTCCCTTCGAAGAATTATATGGAAGGAAATGCACAACTCCGATTAGCTGGGATAATCCAGTTGGCAGACTTATGGTAGGACTAGAAATGCTCCAAGAAATAGCGAAAATGGTAAAAAGGGTACAACATAATTTAAAGGAGGCCCAAGACAGACAAAAAATCTATGCAGACTTAAAAAGGAGACACCAGGAATTTCAAATTGGGGACCATGTATATCTGAAAATCAAATAAAGGAGAAGCTCTCTAAATATAGGAAATTGTACAAAGTTAGCACCTAGGTTTTGTGGCCCCTTCGATATTTTATCTCGAATTGGACCCGTGGCGTATCAACTTGCACTTCCTGCAAACTTAAAAGTTCATAATGATTTTCATATTTCCTTATTGAAAAGGTATATTCATGATCCTACTCACATCATTGATTGGAACATGGTGCAGGTGGAACCAGAAGGCGAGTTCCAAGAGGAACCTCTACGCATTATGGACAGGAAAGAAAAATTACTACGGAACAGAGCCATCACTCAGGTAAAAGTACAATGGAAGCACTTTAGCCCCGAGGATGCCATTTAGGAATTGGAGGAAGATTTGCAAAAATATTATCCAAACCTATTCCGAGAGAGGAATGAACACTGAGGACAATTTTTTACTTAAGGGGGAGAGGATGTAATATCCCCAAAAATATTAAAATATTAAAGTCTAAGTGTACTATGGAATAAATTTTCATTTTTGAAAAATTCGGATTTGGAAATTATTTTCCATTTATGGCAAATCCAAATTTGGAATTTTATTATTGTAATTAATTAATTATAATTGTTGGGAAAAGATTTGACTTTCCCAACTAACTTATTGATTGTGACACATGTGAAAAACAAACTTTTTATAAATTAAATGTTGGAAGACAAATGGAACAACGAGGTTAAAAATAACTAACCATGACTCCATGAGTGGGGGAAAACTTTGAGTTGCCTCAAGGCTGATTTTTACAAGTGGCAAATGTGGGATTTGACCACTAACAACTCCTAAAAATCAAGGATTTGTAAATATGCAAATTTCCCAAGGAGGGAAGGAAAGACCTCGGCACAAGATGCATGTAAATACAACATATGGAGGAGGCAGGGCGTTGCTTAGTATGTTGGAGAAAGAAAACTACTTTTTGTTATGAACATTGTTAGTGTGAGGAAACAGAATTTCTGACCTATGGAAGGTGACTGCAGCGAAGGAGGATCATTTCAATTTTCATTTATGGACTGAATATGTACCTTTACTTGCATTCTTATTAATATTCTACTTGATTATTATTTTTCAGGAATGAGATGGTTTATGTGATGATTGTATATACATATATATGTGCTCACTTGGTAGAAATAGAAAAATTACTATATGTTCTATTTAATCATGAGATTGGGTTACACATATATAGGTAATTGTATATACACATATGTGTAATCATACATAAAGAAATGAAAGAACTGTTGTATTCTCCTAATAATCATTAAGTAGGGTTATGCATATATATATATATATATATATATATATATATATATATATATATATATATATAAATGACTATGTATACTTATATATGTGTTCATGCATAAAGGAAAAATAGAACTACTACTATGTTCATATTAACCATTGAAATATATATACATTGAATTGTTAATTCAAATCTGTACAAGTACCATAAAGAATAGATGGAACGAATAACAATCCTCATATATGTTTACAAATCCCTTATATTATCAATAACCATAGAAAATAGTGAATTCAGTAGTCTACAAATGTATGGAAAAGTAGTTGTTACATTCAATGAACCTTGTTCAAAATGGTTTCAAACAACTTGTATATTCAATTGAAAATAATTACAAAACAAACTGTGTGTCCATGTGATCATGGTTCAAATTATTACAGTGGAGTACCATAGGTCAAGGACTCCATTACCATGTGTAGACATAATCTAAGAAGAATTTCTTAAACGCCAAGATCAAAACTCGAATACATGTTCGAGCGAGAAGACTTTCCTTGATCCACTTCACTCGATTGTATAAACCTGCAAAGGATAAAGAGGAGGGTTTAATAAACTGTACTATGATTTTTAAATGGAAATTAAATATAACTAATAAGACAAAACAATACTTAGCTTGAATTCGGCGAAGAACCAGATCACCACTTGAGCTTGTGCGACAATCTGTCCACGACCCAAAGGTGGAGGAGTGGACCCAAAATCAGTTAATGGGTACCCTCACAAAACAAAACAGGGCCCCATCATTAATTAAGGTAATTGAGAATAAGTTTTTTGTATACACAGAGCATAAGTTATGAATTATATAGTAATAAAATAAATACACAAATTATGAATTATATAATGATAAAATAAATACACAAGTTATTAATTATACAATGATAAAGTAAATACACAGAGCGCATTTACGAATCCCCACAGACAGTAAGTTATGCATTGCATACGCAGGAAATGAATTTTGAGTTATAGGACCCATTACATAGTTTCAATTCATGATTGTGTAAACAAGGATGGAACCTGATGAGCGGTTGACCATTTTTGTAAACGATTCAAATCTAACCAAAGAAATTTAAGTGGCCACGAAAAAGTCCACAGAGGAAAACGTTTGCAAATCAAAGGTCATAGACAGAGTACGAGTAGTGTTCTACCTCTTTGCTATGTAAAAACCGGAAGTAATTCAGGAATTTCTATTAAAACACAAGAGGTAAATTATGAAATAGGGGGTTAAAAATTTCCAGATATGTATTCATTGTACAAACATCGAATGTAAATTATGAACAGAGGGTCGGAGTTGATATATATATATCTATATATCTATATATATATATATATATATATATATAACACACAGTGGAATTTGTGAGAGAGAGGGTCAAATGTTGTCGATGCATATTCACGATATAAAATACCGAGTGTAAAATTTATGAACAGAGGGTTGGGGATTGATATATATACATATAATTATTCTATATAAAATACAAAGTGAAATCKTCGAACCGAGGGTTAAAATTTCCCGATACATATTTGTTGTAGGAAACATAGAGTGCAACTTTATGAACATAAGAGTTATTTTTGCCACACTTTTATGCAAATGTATTTATGATTTTATACAGAGTGGTAATGAAATTAAACAGTTCGCATCAATGAATCCCATAGAGGACTTATCCTATATGCATATATTCATGTAGAGTTAAAAGATGAGTTCCACAGTGTGGTAACATAAACACACAGAGCATAACTCTACTAGGAATTAGAAAAATACTTATATGCTTACAAGTATCCATTACTAATATCCACAGAGTGCGAATGTAATTACCCAGAACCTATTGACGAATTACAGTATTACACAATGTAAAAATTACGGGATTTTTTCCACAGAGAATAAATGAAAAAATATGGGTAAAAGGTAGGGTTAACATTGCTATAACGGTGGATATAGGAAAATGTGAGAGGAATACCGACAGTTAACTATCATGACATTTTTGGCCATGAAGGATCCGTAAGAAATAATAGACTAGATGCAATCAACAACCAACCGGGAAAATACTACAACCCCAGTCCCAAGAAATTTAGACCCAGAGGAGCCCTGGGAGGAAAATACTTACGGGGGAATTGCTAACCCTCAACAGTTCCCAAACAAAGTTTTATTCATGAGTTACAGAGAAATAAAGTTCTTGCTTACCTTGCACAGAACATGGACCAGATTTGCATTGCCTCCTCCCATTATATTTACCAGATCCGAGCTCCCATGTCATCGGCCATGTAGAGAAGGGGTAAGGTTATCTTACAGATAAAAGAACATTTTCACACAGAGACAATCGTTACAATGAGCAGAGGACAAGAAATGGACAGTGGTTACCTAGGGTCTCGTTAGAGGAGTAACGCGGTGGGTACATGCTAGTACATTTTCCATGTGAAACCATGGAGATGGCGGGTCTACATTGGACATGGTGGCCAAAGTATCAATTCTGGAGGTATAGTTTGGCTCTCCATTAAATGGATTAGCCAGGGGTTAAATGTCGAACTGAAATCCTCCATTAAACAATTTCAAAGAAAAATATTGTCGAGTAATGTTTCCAGCCAGTTAGGGTTACAAACTGTGTGTGTAATGGTTTATGCTCGCCACTCTAAGGTAAGGGCATACTTCATCATGGTTCCAAACACATTAAGCCTTATGATTAACGCAAGTATATCGTTAGGAATGATGCTAATGTTATGTTGACCTTGTAGTACTCTGTGTGTTAAACGATAACTATATCTCTATGTCAGCCAACGGTTTCATCTTCCTTATTGAATCAAGCATTTCAAAGATGAGGTATTGTGTAATATTTATCCCCTTAAAATTTTTTATGTTCTTTTAGGAAAACCATATTTTTGAAAGCGACATGTTGTGTATGAGTCTAAACCCTGTAGTGTTATTATTACTTTGGGTAAACAATTGTAAAGGATACCATAAGTAGCACCGCCTACTGTTATTTATTTAATCTCTGCTAAGAAATGCAGTAAGATCATTTCACAGAATGGGAAGTTCATCTTATTTGTGATCCTTGATCACAGTAAGAAGAAGGTCACCGCCACATCCGTGGCCTCTATACAAAGCCTCATTTTGCAATAGAATAAAGTGGATGGGATTGTGGAAGAGTATAGAGACATCTTCTCCTCACCCACCAGAGTATCGACACACTACCAAGTCAAGCATCCAATTGATTTAACCCCTGATGTACCTCTACCTAATGGACCAGTCTATCCTCGCTTGCTGATGGAAAATGATGAAATCAAGAGTCAAATCGAAGAAATTTTTCAAAAGGGGTACAACAGACCCAGATCCTCCCCTTGCGGAAGCTCGATTGTACTGGTGCAAAAGAAATACGAGACATGGAGGCTCTGCATTGATTACAGAGCATTAAACAAAATCATAGTCAAGAACCGATACCTAATTCCCAGAATTGATGACCTTCTTGACCAACTCAAGGGGTAAACGTTCTTCAACAAGATTGACCTAAATTTTGGCTACCACTAGGTTCCCATCGAACCAACTAATGTATGGAAGACAAATTTCAAATCTAAAGAAGGTATCCTCGAATGGTTAGTCATTCCCTTTGGCTTAACAAATGCACCAACTAATTTTATGAGGTTGATGGATGATGTATTGAGACCCTTCACTAACTCTTTATTGGTGTTATATTTGGATGACATCCTCATCTTCAGAAGAACTTGGGAGGAGCACATGCAACATATTCAATAGGTTTTGAGCACTCTGTGACATCACAATCTATATTCCAACTTGGAAAAATGCTTCTTTGGCATGAATAAGGTCCAATACTTGGGCTACATTATTGATGACCATGGGGTACATGTTGATATATCTAAGATCCAAGTCATCTATGATTGGACAAACCCAAACACACTAACCGAGCTTCGAAGCTTCTTGGGATTGGCCAACTTCTATCGACAGTTCGTGTTTGGATTCTCCCATATTGCATGGTCCCTCAACCAAGTGACCAAGGGTGGTGGAAGGGAAAAGTTATTGTGGGGGAAAGAACAGAAACAAGCATTTGATGATTTGAAGCATCGCTTGTACTCAGCTCCAATAATCTCCTTACCCAATCTTCAAAAACCATTAGAGATTGAGACTGATGCATTCAACTATGTTGTAGGCACAGTTCTCACTAAACACGGTCATTTGGTATCATACCATAGTGAGACACTCTCATATATTGTCTGGAAATATCCCAACTATGACAAGGAAATGTATTCCATTATACAAGCATGTCATCAATGGAAACATTATATTCTGGGAAAGGAGACAATCATCCACATTGATCACAAGCCTCTGCAGTTCATACATATACAGAGGAAGTTGCAGAACAATTTCCATTAGAAGTGGTCCACCTACCTACAACAATTCCATCTCAACATCAAGTATAAGAAATGGAGCACAAATTGTGTTGTTGACTACCTCAGTCGACCTCCCGTGGATGCACTCACCACCATGCTCCATTCCTGTGGACATGAGGCATCTAAGTGGCCCCAACTTTATCAACAAGATCTGGACTTCACCACCACCTATCATCTCTTGGGTACATGCGTGAATCTCATCGATTTTCGCATTCAGGATGGAATTTTATTCCATCTTGGCCATATCTATGTTCCTACATGTGAGCGTGCAAAATTGATCTGGGAGGCTCACTACATTCGGATGGTAGGACATTTTGGCGTGGAGAAAACTGTGGTCATTCTACAGAAACATTTTGTTGGCCAAAACTTTGACAAGACGTGAAGAAGTATATCATATCTTGCACTGTATGTTCCATTTCCAAGCCAACCATCAAGAATCAAGGATTATACACCCCTCTTAATACTCCCGAGAGGCATTGGGAATCCATCTCTATGGATTACATGTCTGGCCTTCCATCCACCAAGCAAGGAAATGATTGTGTAATTCTGGTAGTTGATTGGTTTTCAAAGATGGCCATCCTCACAACCTGGAAGAAGAGAATCACAGTGAGAGATACTTGAAAGCTCTTCTTCAAACGAGTGTGGGTCCATTTTGGGATACCATAGACCATCATCTCCGATCGGGACAATAGGTTCCTCAACAAATTTTGGTCGAGTCTTTGGTCACTGTTGGACACCAAGCTCACTAAATCCACTACTTTCCACCTCCACACCGATGACCAAATAGAGGTCATCAATCAAATGATTGTGCACATATTGCGCATGTAAAAATATGAGCATCCACATACCTAGTATGAGAGTATTCCCTATGTTCAGCATAGCTACAACATGGTTCTCCATAGCTCCACCAACCATAGCCCATTTCGGGTGGGGTTGGGATTCCAACCCTTGGGTCCCATTGATGTTACATTAACTCTAGCCACCACACATGAAGAATGTTCCCATGTCTAGTATGAGGCCAAAAAATCCACCAGATATGTTGAGTAGATTCAGCACATACACCAACAGGTGCATGATATTTTTTAGAAAGTCAATGCTAAGTACAAGCAACCCAATGATCAACATAGGGTACCATACTAGTTTCAGGTGGGATACAAGGTTTGGTTACATTTTTAGAAAGAGCGCCTTACAGGGCCCCATTAGAAGCTCTGCCCACTTCGCTATGGGCCTTACACTATCACCAAGGTTGAGGTTAGGAATTATTTTGAGCTCAACACTCCACCCTTCCTTGTCTTGCACCCAATGTTAAATGTGGACCTCCTTTGGCCATATTTTCCACCATTATTGGACACCTCAGAGATCATAGAAAAAATGACACCAACAGATCTCAACCCTTACTTCTCGGAACATGCATCCATTGATCATATAGTGGACACACAGGTCAAGGGCACTCACCAACAGAGGCTCCCAATTTATCGGGTTGTCAAAGGAGGGAAACTCCTACACCAAGGAAAGTGGCTCACCTGAGGCCACATTCAACAAAATTTTCCTTACCTGATGGGGGAACTCAACATAATGGAGACCATTGTTTTCTAAGGGGTGAGGATTGATCTAGGTGGATATTGGTGGCCACCCACCTATTCCAATTGGATCCTCTTGACATTTTTTAGTTCAGCCCGTTCTTCTGTAATTCTTTGTAATTGTGGGTTCTATACTTTCAGGGTTGTCTAAATACCTACACCTCTTCCAGGTGGATATTGGTGGCCTCCCACCTAATCCAACTGTCTTAGTTTGGAAGTTTTCATGTTTGTACATCTTTTTTTACTTCTAGAGCCATTTTGGGGCCCTAAACAGTGGTATTTTGGATTTACACAATAAAACTATAGACGAAGTTAGTTTTTGATGAAATAATATGTAGTTCTTGAAAATACATTTCCAACGGGCTATCACACACCTAAAATGGAGTTCATATGCAAAAGTTACGACCCTAGGAAGTTGAGATACCAATTTACGCATCAGGACCCACATAACTTTTGGCATTTCACCTCGTAGGGTTAGGTTTTTGGATGTCTAGGGTTTTGGAATTCATGAGTAATGTTAAAAAGGCCTCTGGAGCCTCATTGTAATTCATTTTTCTCAGAGGGATGTGTTTATAAGCCACATCTCTTCTCAGAGATAACTACCACCATTCAAACAAGTTGTTTTCCAGTTCTGCAGTTTTACAGTTTCAACGTATTTCATTTATTCAATAGAAGTTATCGTTCATTGGATATTTGTTTTTTTTCCTCGTATCTTTGTATTTTTGTATTCAGTCTGTTAGTCAGTTCGTTCCGTTCATAAATCCAGATCATTTTTTTCCGTGACTTTTTATCCAAAGGCTAATATTCTTTTCCAAAATAATTCCATAAAGCTTGGCTGAAATTGGGCTAATCATAATGGTCCTATAATTAGAGGGAATGTTTCTATCCCCATTTTTAAAAATAAGAATAATGAGGCTTTGCATCCATGGTTTAGGGAAGTCCTGCTTGACTGATAAATTGAATAGATTGTGTATGTGAGGGATGAGAATAAGCCCTTTGATTTTAAAATTTTCATCTTGATATCCTTTGATGTCCTTAGCTTTCCCATTTGCAAGTTTCTTAACCCCAAACTCTATGTCATCCAAAGAAAAAAATTCATCCTTTGTAGAGACAATAGGAATGGTGTCAATGAAATTAGGGAACTCGTCAATACTTTAAAGGTAGGAATTCCATTCCCTTAGGGGAATCCTATTATTGTCTTTAGTATTGGGGATTAGAATTTACCTTGAGAGCTTCCTAGGATCAAGATTAGATAGTTGTGAAAGTTGATCTTGCATTTTATTGATATAATACCTTTTTTCCTTTTAATTAGGGATTTGTATGTATTGATCTTATCGATTTTTAAGGACTCATTGGAAGTATCCATAATGGTTTTCCTAGAAATTTTATATTCTTTATCATACCAAGGGTTGGTTGTTCTATTATTCTTCTTACATGATAACTTGAAAGAGAACTTGTTAATATAAGTTGAAAGGGTAGTTGTAAAATTATGATAAAGGTATTCAATGTTGTCCTTATAAGTTAGGAGATGCAATTCACTAGTCAAATCCTTTAAGAAAAGGTCAACTTTATTTTTGTCAAAAAGAAGTTGCCTTTGATTATTAGGATTGTCTTCAATGACACTCATGTGGATGGAAAAGTTTAGTGTTAGAGTTAAAGGTCTATGATTAGAGTCAGGTTCAAGGTCATTTAAAAGGGAAAAAGTTACTATTTGGTTGGAAACGAGGATATCATATATCACATAATCTACCACTCTACTGCCTATGCCATGAATACAAGTCATTTCGTTGTAGTTTTTCCACTTCATTACTCCATTGCAAATTATTAGGTCTTGAAAGGTGCAAAGTTGGACCAACTCAATACCAAACAAATTCTCAGTTAGGTCTTCAGAGCTTCTTTTGTAGTTATTAGCTAGAACAAAGTCCTCATACAACCATAAAGAATTATGGTTGGAATCATTGCTTAAATGAGTAGCTTGGTTAGTTGTAGTACTAGTATTAAAGTCTCCTAGCCGGAGGATATTACCTTCATTTTTCAAAATATAAATATCTTGTTCTAAATTATTATAGGAACAATTGCTATCTATATTGTTTTTCTTATAAAAACTAGAATTAATAGGTGCAAAATAGCAAATTAGCATTGATGTTTGAAATTTCTATCCAAATGTATTGATTAAGAGAGCCGATCTTATGAAGTTAAATGTGAGGAGAAACACTCTTTCTAATATAACAAACTATTAATCATATCCCTCTATGGTAGGACTTTTTGTTCCGTGCCGACCACAAGATAAATCCTTCTATGTTAGGTACCTTAGACTCTCCATGCTCCCAAGATTCAAATAGACAAATAATATCAATATCACTCATGATCCAACTTGTCATAAGACCTTTTCCCCATGGAAATCCACAATAGTTCCAAAAAAGGATCTTGAATGTCTCAAATTCCTATTTATTATCATCCTTATGGTCTCTATCCCTAACAACAGATTTTTGATTTCTAATTATTGCCAAGTTTCCTTCTTTCCTGACTTCTTTAACCTTTTGAGCTTCCTTCCTTAATTCAACTTGGTCTTCGAGATTGAGGTCCTCATTTATAAATATTCTTGACTCTTTTGAGCTTGGAGATTTACTGAGTATGCTATATTTATGGTCATTACAACTTACTTTGACATGGTTCAACCTATCTTTATGATCAATTATTTTTTCAGCCTCTTTGTTTCTATTAGGTAAGTTGTTTTAATTTGTGATTTATTTTTTAATTCTTAGTTTACCATTGCTAGCGTATCCTCTTCATGTTTTTCTTTTATACCAAAAATTATGAGGTTCAAGGATCTTTTATTATGCTCATGGTCCAGGTCAAGTATCTTATTCATTTATTTTTTTATTTGTTTGATATCCAATTTGTTTTCTATTTTGTTTGGTTAGTTTTTAATCTATCTCTTTAATCCTATCTCTCAAGTTGTTATTTTCTTCGGCCTCTCCTTCTTGGGTTGATTGTTTTTGTTTTTCCATTTCTTTAATCCTATCCTCCATTGTGTGCAATTGACTCTTGAATCCTAGCAATCTATCTGTTTGAATCATATCTTCAAAGATTCTAATTTTTTTATGAAGCATTGCCTCTAGCTATATTTGGAGTTTTACACTCCTTTTCTCTAATGATTCTAATGATTCCATATATTCTTAAAATCTCTCTAAAGTGACGGGGCCTCCTTTAACAAGATGAGTTTTTGAAATAGGTGATGGAGTGCTCATATTGAAAATAAGAGAAAATAAGTAAAAATTGTTATTTTATATTGAATTTAAAAATAGAATTTTTTTTTTTTAATTTATAATAATGATAATAATTATTATCTTTAAAATAAACTTTAACTTATTAAACTTATCAAAAAATATTGATTTATATTTAAATCTTTTTAATTTTCACACATTACTAGATTATAACTATATTTTAAATTAAACTTGAATCAAAATAACAAATTACTTACTTGATTTAAGAAATTAAAAATTACAGAATTGAAGAAGCCAAAATTAATGAATTAAAAAGCCAAAAATAAAAATTATTCCTTATTTACAAACAAATATCTATGCACTCAATTGGTTGAAAAAGCCAAAAGCCAAAATTGATTTGTTAATAGGAAACACCAAGTGGAAAAACCTAGAAATAAAATTTATTCAAAACAAGAGAGAAGTTATTCCGATCAAAAAGTTTAAAATCGTAAATAATATTCATGAAGAGTTCAAAACCGCAGATATTATGGTTAGCATCACCAAAAATAAAATCAGATATTATTCCAATAAAAAAAATCCAAAGATGAAAATAAGTATTGTTTCCATACAAAACCACATAAATATAATATTCAAAATAAAAGATCTCTTTCAAAACTACACTTCAAAATATTCTCATTCAAAACTCCAAAAAATATTAATACATATAATTAAAAAAAATTATCTTTAAATGAGATATATAAAAGACTCCAAAAATTTATAAAAATAACATAGCTTTCTCATACCCATTGTAAATCCAATAATCTCTCATATCAACTTATTTTTACATTAGCAAGTCAAACTCTTACTCTAGGTTACATTTAAGAATTTTTTCATTATTATATTATTATTCAAATATTTTTTTAAATAAATTTATATATTATTTATTAATTTTTTTATAATAAAAAAATAAATAAAAATAATTTTTTTTATATTATTTATTAAAATTTTTATAATAAAAAATTAAATATATAATTTTTTTAAGTAGTAATATCAATTATATATATATATATATATATATAT
>JASDQU010010316.1:37215-64060 GCA_032191745.1 Picea mariana | reverse complement strand
AATATTAATTATTTTTATACTAAATGATAAAAAAATTACACATTAAAAAATTTGATCTCTCTTAATATTTGATAGATTTAATTTTAAAATAAATCTATAAGGATTTAATTTTTTAGATTTTAAGTTATCATATATCTCTATAAGATGCAACAAAAAATACAATAATATTAACTAAATAAAATTAATAAATAAATAAGTGTTTATATAAAATAATATTATAAAACTTAAACCACATCAACTATTAAAAAAAAAAAAAATTGAAATAACATTATAAACCTTAAATCAAGTTTGAGAAAAAAAGATAACATTATAAAACTTAAATCAAGTCAACAACTAGAAGAATGTTACAAGACTTGGATCCAAGACTGATTTGTCAAATTATATGCAAGCCTCCCCAACTTGTTGATCTCCAATATCTGGTGGGCCAGGAACCAGACCATTTTCAAAAATAAGGATGTTCCTCCTACTATTAGTGCTTCCATTACTCTGTCACAAGCAATTTCTTTCAAAGAAGACTTGGCCTCATAAACCCAAGGATCCTCATTCCACTTATTATTGATTATGAGACCCATTGGAGTTATTTCGATGGACCTAACCAGGGACACTCCCCCAAATAAGGGGTGGGGGTGGTTCTTTTCTTATCCCACAGTCACTACATTCATATCCATTATGCCCCAAGTCCCAGATCAAACAACAAGGTTGAGCTCATCAGAGTTTGGACTCTTTTTTAGGCTGCAAAGGAAAAAGACATCCAAAGACTCCAAGTTTTTGGTGACTCCAAGCTGGTTATAGACTGGGTTGTGAATAAAGTCAACATTCGAAGCATCAGACTTGAACTCATCATGAGGAAGAATATAGAAACTTTCAATTCTTTTCGTTGACTGTCTTTTCATGATCTTTTGAGAGAATTGAACTCTAAGGCGAACGAACTATCAAAGGATGTTGTGTTGTTCAACCTGGGTACTTTTAGCTTATATGAATTTCATGATGGGGTCGAAACATAGGCTATGGAGGTGTGCCTTTGAGAAACAAGTTTGGGTCCCTTCTTCTATTAGGATCTGCTATGTTTATGTATTTTTACATATGATGTAAAAGTGTCGATATATGAAGTTTTTTTATTGACAAGAAAAAACTATCAAAATGTCCCCAGTGTATAAGGACAGAGTGCAAAATTGGGAATAGTCGGTTAGCGGACACCTATAGGAATAGACTTTTGGATAGATGAATTGTGATGTTTTTAACAACAATTGGAATATGTATATTCACCACAAATGAATATAACTATTTTTTTTCTCAATAATATATATATATATATATATATATAAATTCATTTTAAATATAGATATATTCTAAGAAATTTACATTTAAATTGGTTTTTAATACTTATAACTACTTAATATATTTAAATTAAAATAAATTTATAATGTTTTAATACATCTATATTTAATAATATATCCATACAAATAAATATTTTTTAATTTATGAGATTAATCCCTATAAATTTAATTTATATAGGATCATAAATCCATTATATATATATATATATATATATATATATATATATATATATATATATATATATATAATTAAATAAATATTTTTTAATTTATGAGATTAATCCCCTATTAACAAATTTAATTTATATAAAGTCATAAATATATTGATATTGAAAAATGATGGTATCAATAAGCCCAAAATACGCAACATGATGTAGTTATGAAAATATGTTCTTCATATATATCGACTTTTGAATTTAGTTTTAATTGGAACATTAAGAATTCATGAAGGGTATTCGAAGGAATTTATGCCCATGAAAACTCTAAATGCTCTATAATATTCAAAATGTTGAATTACACATCTAAATAATAGAAAAGCCATGGGAAAGCCCTCTAGTGGTCAGCGACTTTCTGTCCGAGGAAATGGTATTATGTATTATGTATCGGTTGACGTTTAAATATTAATGTGCTAACACGGAATATATAGAAGGAAATATGCGTGGGAACATGAAGCAAATATAACACATAGCTGAGTAAATAATTTACATTTAGTGATGAATGTTTTGGAACTTGAATTGGAATTTGATTCTATTAAAAAAATGATTATTTAAATTTAAAATGACTTTATAAAAATTATTACAATACTAAAATATGTTAGAAATTTTCCATGAATCAAGAACGGTAGAACTGAAGCTTTACCAAAGCTTTTCCATTTTGTACTCTACTAATAGAATCTTAGGCTTTCCACCTGGATATCTGGACGATTTATGAACTCCACATGTAATTTTTAAAAGTGTCAAATGTTTTGAGTTAGATTGCCTGGCTTTTTTACGTCAACATTGGGTCCTTCCTGAGCATTACTTAATCTGAGTTTTTCTCCTATCTAGAGTGTGAAAAAGGATCGAGTGCCCCTACAGCGTATTGACTTTGATGTAGCTCAATCGAGAAATTTCATAAGCTGTTTTTTTAATTAAAGTGAGCATTTGAAATTAAGCTGCGTTTTTTTTTTTTTTTTTTGGGTCTNGTTTTTTTTGGGTCTCTACTGAGCAAGTGTTCTTTTGGGAATTTCTTATTTGGGTAGATTTGAGTTTGTTGGGATTGATTTTTAACAATCATTTAAAATCATTTTTTTTTCAGATTCTTCATTTGGTATCAGAGCTAGGTTGATTAGACCATTTTTAATCTTGGAGAAGGATAAATGGCCTAGAATTCAATTGCAATACAATACCATATTCCTCTTTTCGGTGGGGAAAACTATGAGTACTGGTGTGTGAAGATGAGAACTTTGTTTATCTCAAAAGATTTATGAATGCTTGTTTATGTAGGTTACACATAGCCAACCGATCAACCTTCCTACAATGCTCTCTATGTTGATCAAAAGACAAAGTTGAAGGAGAACATAAAAAGATGCCAAAGCTCTGTTCATCCTTCAAATTGGAGTTGCCATCAGAGTGTTTTCAAAGATTGCATAATTTAGTAAGTCCCATGAAACTTGAGAAACCTTGGAGAAGGCATAGAAGGGATCTATAAAGGTAAAAGTTGTCAAACTCCAACTTTTGAGAAGAGATTTTGAATATCTTACTATGAAAGAAAATGAAAGTGTTGAAACTTTTATTACTAGAGTTCAAAATATTTTGAATGTTATACATGCTCATGGTGAATCTCTTAAAGATAGGAGGATTGTTCATATTTTTTAAAGAAGTATTCCTTAAAAATTTAATCTCGTCACTATTTCTATAAATGAGTCAAGGGATTTATCACAACTAACCCTTCTTGATCTCTTTAGAATCCTTCAAGTACATGAAGAAAAGTTAAAAAAATATGTCAATCTTTCCAAAGAAAGTTGAAGGTTGACGACAAGAAGAAACGATCTTCCACTACCATGAATGATGCTTCTACTTTTGCTTCATCATCAAATAGAGGAGGTAGAGGTTCTGGAAGAGACCAAGGAAGAGAGGGTCATGGTAGGGGAAGAAGAAACAACCTTGGGAGATGTAACTTTAATTTCAACTATTGTAATAAAGATGGTCACCTTGAAAGCTATTGTTTTATGAAGAAAAGAGACACCTCTCAAACAAATTTTAGTAAAGATCAAGGTGAAAATTGTCAAACTTTGTTTCTCACATGTGAAAATTTTGATGCCAAACATGATTTTTTATGGTATTTAGATAGTGGTTGCTCAAATCACATGACAGGAAACTAAAATCTATTTGTAAAGTTATATGAGAGTGTGAAGGGGAAAGTAAACTTTGACGGCGATAATGAGGCAGAACTAATGGGAAAAGGTACGCTTTCCATAAAAGTCAAGAATGGAAGTATTATGTATATACATGATAATTTGTTTGTTCCAAGTTTAATGAATAACTTGATTAGCACAGGGAAGTTAAATTCTAAAAACTACAAGACTTTTTTAAGGAAAGTTTTGTAACATTTTTAACAGCAATGGCATTGTTGTTGAAGTTCCTATGACATATGATAAGATGTTTTTGTTAAGTATGGAATCATGTGTAGCTTCCTTGAAAGCTTTGGTTGATGAGTCCTAATTATGGCACAAGAGGTTTGGGCACCTTAATTTTGGATCTCTTTCCTTCGTACGAAAGAAGAACTTGGTAAGAGGCTTTCCTTCATTCATAGATCCAAATAATAAGATATGTGAAGGATGTGCAATAGGGAATCAACATATAGATAGTTTTCCTCGGCATTATTTTAGAACAAGAAAACATTTAGCCTTAGTACGTGCAAATATTTGTGGCCCCGTGCAACCTTTATTTCTTGGAAATTATATGTATTTTCTTCTCTTTGTAGATGAATTTTCAAGGATGTCTTGGGTCTATTTATTAAGTAATAAGTCTCAATATTTTAGTTTCTTTCAAAAATTTAAAGCACTTGTTAAGAAGGAATCGAGACACTATTTGAAAGTGTTGAGAAATAATCGAGGTGGAGAATTCACCTCTAATGAATTCAAAGTATTTTGCATCTTACATGGCATCAATAAGGAGTTAAATATTGCATATACTCCTCAACAAATTGGAGTAGCAGAGAGGAAAAATAGAACAATTGTAGAGATGGCCAAATCCATGTTAAAATAAATGTGTTTGTCAAACATGTATTAGGCAGATGTAGTCCATACAACTACATATACCTCAATAGAAGTCCTACAAAGATGGTAAAAAATTCTACTCCTTATGAATCTTAGTTTTGTAAAAAAACAATTTGTTTTCATTTGAAAAGTTTTGGGTTTGCATGCTTTGTTCACATTCTTGCACAACAAAGAGGAAAATTAGATGGAAAATCAATGAAATGTGTTTTCATTGGATATTCAGACGAAATCAAGGATTATACATGTTTTGATACACTTACTAATAAGATTTATGTTAGCATAGATGTGGTCTTTGATGAAGGGGGAGTTTATCTCAAGAATGAAGGAGAAGATAAAGTGATTACTCCACATATTGAATTTTTTATTTTTGATAACAATGATCTGTATTTGCATCCATCTACTGAAAGAAATGTAGGCTCACCTTAAAGGAGTTCTCCAAAAAAGGCATTTTCATATTCTCTGGTAAAATATATCATGTTCATACAAAATCAACATCCCCATCTAGTCCTCCTCGGAAAACAAGAAGTTCGAAAGAGATATATGAGACATCTAGGTATGTTGGTAATAATTTTGCTCTTTTTTCTTCTTCCCATGTTGAACATTTTAATTTTAAAGAATCTTGCATTGATGAGCCATGGGTGTAAGCCATGGAGGATGAGATGTCATAGATTGAAAAAAATGAAACATGGGAGTTAGTTGATCTCCATCAAGGAAAATCCATTATTGGAGTAAAATGAATTTACAAGCTAAAACTTAATATGGATGGAAGTATTTCAAAGTATTAAGCACGTTTACTTGAAAAAGGATATGTGGAACAATAATGTATTGAGTTTGAGGAAACATTTTCTCCTGTAGCGAGACTTGAAACTGTAAGAACCTTTCTTTCCATTGCATCTTATTTAAAGTTAACAGTTTATTAGATATATGTTAAATATTATTTCTTAAATGGATATTTGAAGGAAGAAGTTTATGTTGAAAAACCTCAAAGTTTCATTTCTAAAGGTAAATAAGATAAGATTTATAGGCTTAAAAAGGCTCTTTATGGTCTTAAACAAGCCCATAGATCTCGGTACTCTAGAATTGATAACTATCTTCACGATCATCAATTTGATAAATTTCCTTCTAAGAGTACCTTGTACAAAAGGGTTGTGGGATCATATTTCATAATTATTTGATTATATGTAGATGAATTAATTTTTATGAGCACCTCACCCTCACTTGTGAAGATTTCATAGAGACAATGAAATTTGAATTTGAGATGTCTAATTTAGGAGAAACAAAATATTGTTTGGGTATGCAAATCAAACAAATAGTTGTAGGTATATTCATTGGTCACTCCAAATATGTTGAAAACTTGTTGAAGAGGTTTAACATGCAAGGTTTTAAACTTGTGAGAACTCCTTTACTTGTTGGGAGTAAATTGATGAAGTAAGATGAAACTCCCATTTTTAATGTCACTCTTTATAGATCACTTAATGGAAGTATTATGTATCTGACAACCACTAGACCAGGAATCATGTTTGTTGTGAGTATGGTTGATAGGTGCATGCATCAACCTCATGAATCTCATCGATGGGAAGCCAAAAGAATCCTTAGACATGTAAGTAGTTAAAAAAAACTGGATTACTTTATAATGATACTAATGTTGTAGCATACACAATTGCACATTGGGAAGGTTGCTTGGATGATTGAAAGAGAAATTCTAGATATGCCTTTCTCTTTGGAGGAAATATTATTTCTTGGAGAAGCAAACAAAAACCCATTGTTTATCTATCTATAGTTGAAGCAGAGTATATTGCAACGTCATCAACAAGTACACAAGCCATCTGGATGGAAAGAGAATTTGAAGACTTGGGAATGAAAGCCAATAATCCAATTAAAGTATATTGTGAAAATCAAAACTCAATCTCCATGACAAAGAATCATATATCCCACAACAAGAGAAAACATATTGATATTCAACATCATTTCATTTGAGATCTTGTACAACAAAAAATCATATCTTTGGAATTTTGTTGATCTGAAGATCAGTTCAGAGACATTTTTACTAAGGCTCTTCCAAAGGATAAATTAGAAATCTTAGACCATTTCTAGGAATTAAAAAACTTGACATCAAGGGGGAGACTGAAATAATTGATGCCTATTTTTTAGGAATTCCATGGACATCTGGACGACTGATGAACTCAAGATGTAATTTTAAAACAGCCAAGTGTTTTGAGTTAGATTGCCACATTTTTTTCCTCAAACAACATCATTGGGTCCTTTCTAGGCGTTATTTAATATGATTTTTTATTCTATCTAGAGTGTGATAAAGGATCAAGTGTCCTTGTCTTGCTATATTGTTTTTGTAGAGTTTCTTTTTGCCACAAAGTACCCCTGCTTTTTTGTATTTTTGTTGTAGTGTTTTTTATGCAACAGAGTCCCATTGTGTTGCTATATTTTTCTGAAACAGAGTTGTGTTCAGTGTTATTTATTTTACTAGATTAATATACAATGTATTGACTTTGATGTAGCTCAACAGAGAAATTTCATAAGTTGTTTTTTTTTATTTAAATTGAGCATTTAAGAAAAAACAAATCTCTACTAAACAAGTGTTTTTTTGGGAAATTCTTATTTGGGTAGGATGTTAGTTTGTTGGGATTAATTTTTCACTGTCATTTAAAACCATTTTTTCTCGGATTCTTCATTTGATATCAAAGCTAGGTTGATTACAACATTTTTTTTATTTTCGAGAAGGAGAAATGGAATATAATTCAACTGCAGTATAGTACCAGATTCATATTTCCGGTAGGGAAAACTGAGTACTTGTGTGTGAAGATGAGAAATTTTCTTATCTCACAAGATTTATGGATGATTGTTTATATAGGCTACATAGATCCAACTAATCAAGCTACCTACAATGCTCTCCTTGTTGATCAAAAGATAGATTTGAAGGGGAACATAAAAAAGGATGCCAAAGCTCTATTCATCCTTCAAACTAGAGTTGACATCACCGTGTTTTCAAAGATTGCATAATGTAGTAAGTCCCATGATGCTTGGGAAACCTTGGAGAAGGAATACAAGGGACCTGTAAAGGTAATCGTTTTCAAACAATAAATGCTGAGAAGATATTTTGAATATCTTTCTATGAAAGAAAATGAAAGTGTTGAATCTTTTATTACTAGATTTCAAAATATTGTTAATGATATACATGCTCATGGTGAATCTCTTGAAGATAGGAGGATTGCTGATTTTTTTTTAAGAATTCTTCCTAAAAAAAGTGATCCTCACACTATTGCTATAGAGGAGTCAAGGGATTTATCAAAGCTAACACTTGTTGATCTATTTGGAATCCTTCAAGTAAATGAAGATAGGTTAAAAAAGAATGAGGAAGCTCGGGATCAATATTTCCAAAGAAAGTTGAAGGTTTACGACAAGAAGAAACAATATTCCGTGACCATGCATGATGCTTCTATTTTTTCTTCATCATCAAATAGAGGAGGTAGAGGGAATGGAAGAGACATAGGAAGAGGAGGTTATGGTAGATGAAGAAGAAATAACCTGGGGAAATGTAACTTTCATGGAAGCTATTGCAATAAATATGGTCACCTTGAAAGCTATCGTTTTAAGAAGAAAAGAGACACCTCTCAAACAAAGTTTAGCAAAGATGAAGGTGAAAACTCTCAAACTTTGTTTCTCACATATAACCATTTTGATGCCAAAGATGATTTTGTGTGGTATTTAGATAGTGGATTCTCAAATCACATGACAAGAAACAAAAATTTGTTTGTAAATTTAGATGAGACTGTGAACGGGAAAGTAAACTTTGGAAATGCTAATGAGGTATAAGTAAGGGGAAAGGTTAGCCTTGCCATAAAAGTCAAGAATGGAAGTATTATGTTTATACATGATACTTTGTGTGTTCCATGTTTAAAGCATAGCTTGATTAGCATAGGCCAACTAAATTTGAAAAAATACAAGATTGTTCTTATTAGGCCCGATACGAATGAAAACTTGATCTCCCACTTTATAACTTCGGTCAGTCCTATGTGCATCAACATAACTTTTATGTCTATCATGTGCTTCCTTTAGTAATTGCCTAATTTGAATCACATGTTCCTCCATCTCTTGAATCAATTCTGGCCCAACTGTCACTCAGTATTCTAACCTTTCCCAACTCAATGGTGTCCTGCATGGACTTCCATACAAAGCTTCATAGGGTGGCATTTCAATGGAGCTATGAAAACTTTTATTGTAGGTCAAATCTACCAAAGGTAGGTACTTCTCCCAATGGGTTTGATTATCCATAACATACATCCTAAGCATGTATTCCATAACCTGATTTACTCTCTCAGTTTGCCCATTTGTTTCGGGATGATATGATGTGCTTAAGTTCAATTGAGTTCCCAATGTTGATTGTAAACTTGTCCAAAACCTAGATTTGAATAGGGATCCCCTATCTGAAATGATCTTCTTGGGTAACCCATGAAGATGGATGAACTCACTTATAAAAACAAGTGCCACATCAGTGACATCATAAGTGTCTCTAACCAGAATAAAATGGGCACTCTTGGTCAAATTATCAACTATCACAAGAATGACATTGTGTCGGTGCGATGCGAGTGGAAATCCTAGAACAAAATCCATAGAAATGACTTCCCACTTGGACATAGGAACATCATACGATTGTAGGAGACATGTCGGGTCGTGGTGGTCAGCCTTCACTTGTTGACACTCTAGGAACTTGGTAATGAAATGTACTACATCATGCTTCATTCCTACCCAGAAGAAATGTTTCTTCATGTTTGTGTACATTTTCTTCACACCCAGATGTGCACGATAAAGTGATATATGGGATTCCTTGAGTATTATTCTTCGAATATCCCCACCTTCGGGGAAGTACATCCTTCCTTGATATCTTAATAATCCATCTACTTCTAGGCTATATCCTTCATACTTTGGATCTAATTTCCTCCCATTCTGGAGGGTTGAAGTAACTTTTAAATACAAAGTATATCCAAGAAGTTTCCCCAACACACGCTCCCTCAGATTAACTTTTAAGGGTACCAAGGAGAAGGCACATGGTCACTTACTCAAGGCATATGCAACCATGTTATCCTTTCCCTTAATGTATGAAATTCCAAAATAGTACTCACTCATAAACTCACTCCATCGCCTCTGCCTGACATTGAGATCCCTTTGAGTGAAGAGATGCTTTAAGCTTTCATGGTCATTTTTGAGCTCAAAGCTTCACCCCACTAGATAATTCCCCCAAAGCTTCAGATCTAGCATTATAGCTGCCAACTCTAAATCATGAGTCATGTAAAGCTCCTCATTTTGCTTCAAAAATTTTGACGCATACACTATCACTCTCTCATCCTGCATTAGCATGGCCCCCAATATTTGCTTCAAGGAATCCATGCAGACTATGAAGTATTTTTCCATATCCGACATTCATAGAATGGGTGCACTAGTTAGTAACCTCCTAAGCTCGATGAAGGCAATATCACATTCTTTTGTCCATTCATACCTCACCCCCTTCCGTTGAAAGGTGGTGATGGGTTTCACTATTTTAGAGAGCCCTTCTAAAAACCTCTGATAATAACCTTCTAATCCCATGAATCTTCTTACCTCATGAGCATTGTTTAGAACTATCCATTCCATAATGGCCTTTACCTTTTCTGGGTCCACATAGATTCTTTCACCGAAAATGATATGATCTAAATAGTGAATTTCTTTCTGGAAGAAATAACACTTTGACAACTTGCCATATAATTTGTTCTCTCTAAGGCTCGACAACACCACTCGCAAGTGTTCCTCATGTTCTCTTTCATTCTTGGAATAGATGAGGATATCATCCATAAATACCTATACAAAGAGGTCTAAGTAATTTCGGAATACACCATTCATGAGGCTCATTAATACTGCTGGCGCATTAGTCAAACCAAAAGGTAATAAAACAAACTTGTAATACCCAAACCAAGTTCGAAAGGCAGTTTTAGGAATATAGCCTTCCTTAATCCTTAACTGGTGATACCCTGAGCACATATCATTTTTTGAGAAAACTGTTATTACTTTCATGTGATCAAGGAGGTCATCTATCCAGGGCATTGGTTACTTATTTTTCAATGTAGCATGGTTCAAGTCCCTGTAATATATACACAGTCATAAGGAACCATCCTTCTTCCTGAAAAAAAGTTACTAGTGTACCTTAAGGTGAGACACTAGGACTTATTAGTGCCAAGTCAAGTAGTTCCTTCAACTACATCTGCAACTCACAAAGTTTCAACATTTTCATCCTATACGGTGTCTTGGAAATTGGCTCTGCACCAGGTTTTATCTCAATGGTAAAATCAAGCTCCCTCTCAGAAGATAACCCTGACAATTATTTTATAAAAACATCCTTAAACTCCAACAATACTGGATACTGATCCAAGGAGGGTCCTTTTCCTTCATTAAATTCTTCCACTACATACAATCGACAACCTTGCCTCATGCAACGCTTAACCTTCATGGTCGAGATAAAGCATAGAGACACTTTTATCCGTACATCGTGGATCTATATTGACCTTCCTTCATCGTCAACACAAAGCACCCTTTTTCGCGAAACAATCTACCATAGCTCAATGGGCTTCTAACTAGTCCATTCCAATGATTAGGTCATATGTCCCTAGAGCAGTGGCATACACCTTAAACCTAGTAGTACACACTCCCGTTTATACTAGGAAAATATCAATGCTAGGTCCTACCGCTTGTTCTTCCCCTGTAGCCATCTCAACTTGTTTAAATTCATCGTGCTCGTAAGCTACCAACCCACACTTTTCTAATGCACAAGGTGAAATGAAACTATTTGTAGCACCAAAATCAAATAAATTTTAACATTGACATGATTTAGCATACCTGACGAATCCACCACCATGGATTGATGTTCTACCTGGTGATTATTGACCATTTCATAAATATGGTGGCTACTACTCGCTCTTCCCATCAGGGCCTTTCCTTCTCCATGCACAAATCCTGCTTGCAACTCTAGACAATCACACATTTAATGAGGTCCTCCAAATCCCCAACAAGTAACCTGGGGTGGAACCTGATTTCTTCCTTGTGAAGGCCTTCGAAATGAGTTCCTTCTCCTGCAATCCTTTCCCCTACTTGTTTCTCCCTGAGAAGGTCGTGGACTTGCCTGCATCATTGGTGATGAGTGGGATGTTGAACTCAATTCCATTGAAACACCTGATGTAACTTCTCTAGGAGTGACTCTATTGCCATAAGGAGGTGGCCTAGAGATTCCTGCCCTAGAGAAGGTCCTAGGGGCCTTCCCCACGAATCGAGGATGTTGTGGAATGGTTGACCTCATACCTTTGTTTAAGCTCATATGATCATCCTCTTAACGAGCATTTTGAACTACTTTGGCTACTGATGATGGTTTCCACATTCGTACCATGGCCCTTATCTTAGGGTTTAACCCATACACAAAACATTTTGTTTGTCATTGATCGATATCCATGTACAAGACATATTTTACTAACTCCATGAACCTGATATCATACTCTTCCATGGTTCTGTTTCCCTGAGCTAGAGTATGGAATGCTCCTACTTGTTGTTCCTCGTAGTAAGTAGTAAGATATTTTCTCTGAAACCTATCCTCAAAAAGATCCTAAGAGATGGTGTTTGGGGTAAGGTGCAACTGCGTCTCCAAATTACCCCACTAATTCAAGGCATTATCCCTCAACTCAAAAATTTCTATCTTCGCCTTTGATGTGGGAGCATAGTCTCTTAAGGAGAAACATTGTGTTATTCATTCCAACCATGCCTCTACACTTTCACTTGCACGACCCCTACCAAATTATGGGATTTTTGTCTTATGTAGTTCTCTAGTGATATATCGTGGTGGAGATCCTCCCTCTAAGTACCTCGACGCTTCAAGGTTACCCACTCTAGATGGTGGGGATTCCACTTCAACATCTGCTAATTGGTGTCCCTTTAATGTCTCATTAATAACACCCAAACAACGCAAAATGAGAGCTGATTCAAGAGATGGTGGTGGCAACACCGACATTGGTGGTCCTTGCGATGATGCTCCTCAGCCTCGATTTCCACAAGTCATAACCATATTGAATAACCGAATCTGCATCAAACGAAATGCTTATCACAAAAGAGTTTAAGGCATTCCACATTCTCTCAAACTTATACTTGCAAACATAGGGTTAGTCGTAAGTTTTTTTTTTTACTTGTCTGTAAACAGACATTACTCTCTTTAGGGTAAGTGGCTAAAGGTCAAGGTTGAAAGCCTCTAAGCTTGGTAACTTGTTCGAGTAAGTTGCTAACCAATATTACCTTGGTAGCCATGTGAGCCTTATAACACACTTGCTAATATGCATCAATTCCCTTTTACTAACATTAATAAATAGCCATAAATTTTTGCCAAAAAGGCATTTTTCTTTTTGTAAGTTAATGAATTCAAAATAATTTTAACTCCATTAAATAAAAAAATAAATCTAATATTTTATAATTTTCTATGTAGAAAAATAAAATTAAAACAAATTTGTAAATTAATAATTATAAAAAAATAATATATATATATATATATATATATATATATATATATATAATAATTTAATTATACGGGAAGCATGTTTTTTACAATTTTTTTTTGAAATTGATTTTAATAATAATAAAAATTCACCAATAAATAAAAAAATACATTAAATTTAATTCAAAATTTTTAAATTTATTTAAATCAATAAAAAAAATCAATATAAATGCTTATATATATATATATATATATATATATAAACCCGGAGGATTTTAGGGTTTTTATCTAAATGCCATTGAGTCCTAGTTTTCAAGCATATAACCAAGAGCCAAATCACCCAAGTGTCAAGTCACACTATATGTCAGTGAATATAGGTTCCAAAGAAGCCCATGGTTCAATAACAATGCTCTACGCCTGTCATTAACAAAAAATAATATTTAAGTAAATTAAAAAAAAAACACAGGGATTTAGGCTTTCTGGGAAGCATGCGACCTCACAATATATTCATGTTCCACCTCCAAGATAGCATAAGGAGGATTTTTTTGCATAGTAGGAACGTTGTTGGTGCACTTAAGATGACTATGCCACCGCATGGTGGGAGAGGATCATTTCCCTCAGAAGGCAGAATCCCTTCCGATATCCAGTTTCTTGCAAGAGACAATCGTAATCTCGTCATCTTCTACCTCACCCATCCATTTCTTCTGAGCACAGGAGAAGTTTGTGAGAGGGAGGGGTCAAAGTATAGACAATACCCACACCAAACGCAGATGAAGGAGCCCACAAGGAGTATACGTTTTTCACTTATTTTTTGGTGCATTGAGCACTTATACTCCTCTCCTCAATGGCTAGGCTTGGCGTTGGTCTTGAGTGATGATATTTGGTGCTAAGGTCTTGGGTGCTCAGTCTTAGATTGTTGTTTGCGACCTAGAAGGATTACAAAGATCCTGTGGTTTCCTCTTGGCTTATCCTTGGTGCTTGGTCGGTAGACTCGAGCGCTAGGAGTTGTGGGAAGTTAGGGTTTGATTCCTCTCGCCTCACATTTGGACATGCAGTGAAACCAAAATGTCCCTCATGGGATATTCCCTTGTTCGTGGGTTGTCTCTTGGTTTCTAGGCTCTGAAAGCGAAGAAGAAGGAAAGCCTTTGCACTTCATTTGGATTTGGTCCTTTTTCTGAGTCAAGGATTAGCTTCTAGCTTATTTTAAGCGTTGTGTTGTCCTCCTGTGTTTAACGAAGGAAATGAAAGTCTTTACTATATTATATTTATTATGATGCTTGCGCTTCTAGAAGCGTGTGTTGAAAAAAAAAATGAAGAGTGGGCTTGGCTTAGGATTTTTTATAGATTTAATTAACCCAACTGTTATGTTATTTGGAGTCAGAAGTGGAAGTTGAGGATGTGGTGGGGGGTTTCTACAGTTGTGGATATCTACAAAACTATGACTTTTTTGAATGTGTCGTGCAGAGTTCTTCAATAATACTTGGTCGAGAACAGTGAGAATGCATGTTTGTTTTCTTTGACATGTGTGTACAGAAGTGGCTTATGTGAGTTGTTTGTTCCTTAAGGATGTTAATATGATACCCATTATGCCTCACTCCTACAGTGTTAGATAAAAATCCCCCTAATCTCTCCTCTGTTCACCCTACCTTCTCTTGTGTCTAAAAAAAATCAATCTTTGTATTCTCACAGGTATAGAATACTCTTTTTGTTTTTGTGCACTTGCATAACAATTATTAAGTCAAGTCGTTGGTCTTTAGGTTTTAAAGGGTGACTTGCATTGGGGTTTTAGAGTATATATGGGCTGGGAATTAGGATATTGAAGAGGCTTAGTGTGTTTTGTGTTGGAGAAAATACGGCGTAGGTGGGATAAAGAGATTTGGTAAAAAGGTGTATAAGGTATGGTGTGCCAAGTAGGGAGCCAAACGAGATTCCGGGCATTGAAGCATGAGTGTGGTGTTGTGTGGAATGTGACTATCATCGTCATAGTTATAGCGTGCTTTAAACCTTTGCAAGACTGCGAGGTGGAATTTTTTGTCAACTACTTAAGCCTGTAACTTAGATGGGTAGTTGGCATTCTTAGCATATCACCTAGTTTTTTTTTTATATTTTCAAGCTACTTTAAACTAACAAAAAATAATCTTGTCGTGGAAGAGAATATGGGTGGGATAATTTTTTTACCCTCATCCACATGGACCTTATGACAATTGTTCATATTAAATGTAATTAATCAGCACACGCTGTGAGTTCGTACTCAATTGTTTGCAATTTCCTCCTTCAGGTGGTTAATTGTGAAAATCCATTTGGTGAATGGATAAAAGGAACAAGCCTGTGCTCTGTTTGAATCTACCATGTCAGGGTTCAGAAAATGTGAGCTTGGATACTGCTATATTTCCATGGGTGCATCTTGAAAAATAGCATGCGCCAAATTTGATATTTCTCTTAGAGGTATGACAATCTCTAAGGAAGTGGAAATGTATGCATTAGGAAACTGGGCATAGGTTGTAGACCGTGTTGGCACAAGGATAAAATCCCAGTGTTGTGGGTGTAAGGGAGTTGAAATGTATGGATTAAGAAACTTGGTAGAGGTTGTAGACCATGTTGTCAAAAGGAAAAAATCTCAGTGTTGTGGGTGGTCAAGCCCAGGTTTCAGTTTTGAAACCTCTCTCTGATACCATTTGTAAATCCTGCCTATTATTCAAGACTAAAATAAATAAATATATATATTCTTGTTTACTACTGAAATAATCTACAATTTAAATTATTGTTTTCTTTCATGATGTTCTTATACAAGGAATAAACAACAACACAATAATAATAACAGTATAATAACAACAACATCAACAACATAATAATGACAACATAATGATAACATATCAACTGGTAAAATGCATACCTCCACCTACAGGTTGGTTGATTCAACCCCTAATTCACTTGTTCTTGTGGTTTCCCAAACTGCCCAACTAACTATTAACCTCCCAGCCAACTAGGAACAACCTCTCTGACTCCCTAGCTCTAGGAATCCTTTCGATTTCCTTGCCCTAAAGCCCAAAGTTCCCAGCAACACCACTTCCCTCTAAGAGTGTCCAAAACCAACCGTTCTCCCTATTTTCCTCCTCCTCTTTCACCTCTTGTGGAAATTTCCAATCCAAAATGAGACCCTTGTCCAAGTCCTCTCCTCTCTTCCTTATCCTCCCCTCTCATTTAATTTCCCAACTAACTTATCCTCCTCATTAATTCTTGAACACCTTTATCCCTTCATTAATCACTTCACCTACATTTTAATAATACAATAATGAAAGACTCATTTAATTTATTTTAATAATTAATTAAATTAAAATTAAAAACTATGATAAACAATTAGTCAAATTGGGTTGTTACACTTGATATGTTCAATTTTTCACCACTATTTGTATGTAATAATAAATAATTAAAAAATAGATAATATATAAAAAGGCCATGTACATAATAAGTGGCATAGGGTTATTGTTGTTGCAACAATTGATACATGTATTGTCTAGTATTGCATTCTATGTCCTCCACCTATACTACATGCACAATCTAGTTGCAAGATGTCCTACACCTATACTACATGCACATACAAATAATCCAAGTCCTTACATACAATGTTTGAAGCTAATTGTCTAGTCTCCTTGTGAAGATAATTCTTTGAAGCTAACTTCATAATTTCTCCCTTATGCAACCTTCATCGTAATTTCTCTAGGCCTTGTTGGTGCACTTCTTTTCATTAATCTAAAGAACCAGAATAGGAGGTCATTAATCTGAAGAACAATATAACTAGAGGTCATTACAAGAACAACAGGTCAGAACAAGCATGGACAAACATGCAAGAAACCTGTATTAAAATTTAAAACAATCATATCAACTGATTTTTTAGGTAATTTTATGTAACTAATATAATGCCTCTCTCTGTACACAAGTATTAGATAGCTTTCAGGACTATTTACTATTTTTTATATAGAAGTGTAATATCCCTACTATGATATACTCGTTCGTCTTTCAAAGATTATACTATATCTACTAATTGATGAACAAAAATGACTGATTTGTATGCCTAAATTATATGTTTTCTTTCTTGTTTTAGTTAACAGATGGAGATTCACTGCATACTATCATAAACCTTTGAGATGCAACAAATACAAGTTATCAGTAATATATTTGTTTATGTGAACTGTAACCATACTGGATAAATAATTGTAGTGGATTTCAATTTGAATTACTCATAAGAAAATTGTCATTCACAGAGTAAAAAAAGGATTGAAGGGATTTTTTCTCAGGGAAATATATTTTTGAACTAAGTTTGTGTTTGATGGGAATCTAATAATGCTTTGTTTTTATAGACTTGAGCTTTCAAGCTCTCTTTGAAGTATACACCTATATAAAGGTAGCAACCTTTCATTTAGATATAAATTATGTTTGATGAGAATCTAATAATACCTTTTTAGTACAGACTTGATATATGCGTGTACATGCTCTCTTCAAAGTATACACCTGTATAAAGGTAGAACCTTTCATTTAGATATAAAAAATTTCACACTTATATATTTTGTATAAACTATTCTATGAATGTATAAAGGTAGCAAACTTTCATTTAGATATAAAAATTTTACACACTCAAATATTTTGTACCAAATGATATAAACTATTATATGAATTTAATTAAGGTGAAATGAACTAGAAAAACCCTAGCCATTTTCAGTATTTTACAGGTAATCAACTTGTAGTACAATTTTTTTTAATAACTTTTGGAATAAATCCAATCAATGTTTGTTTTATTTTTTAATTCTCTGTTGCTTGGAATATCATCATTTTTTTCTCATTTGGTTATCTATATTTTTAACAGAGAGTTATTAGTCCCTGTCGAAGTCAAAGAGGGACTATAGCGATCGATAATTCATTGACTTTATATTAGTTTGTCGTTTGACTACAAATTTTTGCATACTTTCTAATGTTCGACATACAAAACTAAAAGTATTATCTTTTATATAATAAAAAAAACCATATATGTCATGATCTGATTGGATGATAGATTTGAGGTCTTATTGTGAGCGTCGCTATTCCCAATGAATTATATCTTTCCATATCCAAATTTTTATCATGTACGATACTTTTTTTTATTTGTACTATTCATATTGAAATGTTTAGATATCCAAAGTTTATAGTGATCGATAATTCCAAAGTTTATAATCTTCTATTGTTCGAACTACAAAACTAAAAGCATTATTTATTAGTCCTTTTTTTTATTTGTGCTATTATTATTATTATTACTCCTTTGTATTTGTATTGAAATGTTTGCATGCCGAAGATTTATATCATTGACACTTTTTTTGAGGTTCTTGAATAGGCCTGACAACTTAAATGTTTACATGGCGTGAGGTCCTCAAACAGGCTTGACATCTTAAATGTTCTCATATCATGAGGCCCTTACACAGCCCGACAACCTTAAATGTTTATCTAAATAGGCTTCTCGGAGTACATTTTCCCTCAAAATTTTCCATACAATGTTGTAGTGAATTTGGACAATATTGTTGTCCACCACCAATTGAATAGGCATTGTATGTTTCATACTTCTTCTACTCTTAGAATGCAATTTCGTCATCTTTGAAGCTACATACATTGTTTACTGGTTCGGTGGGTGCTTCTTCTTCGTTGTTTCATCAGTTGTTGATTGTTGTTGTTTGGTTCACAATTCGACCTGCACTTCTACCTTTCATTGTTTTAGAGTAACTTTCCATGCTATAGTTTCTTCAGTGTTTTCATTTTGCAAGTAAGAATGTTTTCTTATTTCTACTGGCATTCTTGTCATATGTTTTTGGTTCCTTCTGTTCTTTGGCTCTAGTTTCGTAATCGTTGGAGATACATATGATTTTTACTGGTTCGGTGGTTTTTGCTTGTTCGTTGGTTCGTTGGTTCGTCGGTTGTTGGTTGTTGTTGTTTGTCTCAAGTTTACGAGTTTGGGTCCCTAGGGCTGCAATTTGGACTTTTCATGATTTCTCATTGGTTTGGTGCTTGTTTTCTTTTGTTTACTTTGGCTTTGCAGGGTTGGGATCCAGCGCCGATAGTTGTTGCTTTTTTGGGGGGGCACTTTGCGGTGTTCAAACCTTGCACCAAGGAGTGGACCTGCGGTTGTGTGATTTTTCGTGTCTGGCGAGATCGATATCTATTCTGTTGTGAAATTTTGTTGATACTTCAGTGTTGACATGATAGAAAATAGTCGCATAAAAAATAATTGGACAACTACATGTGCAATTGCAATATCCGTTGTTTTTCTGCTAAAATAAAACATGTGCAAGTTGCACTTATAAACCATATATGGTGGAATGTGCCCATATCACAATACATGTTCTTTATCCTCTACACAGACTCGTGTGACCACGATACAATTTGTCTTGTACTTGAGATATGATATGTACACCAAAGATACTAAAAAATTATATTTCCATGTCTGGAAGCATATATGGATACTTTTCCACGAAAAACCAAAATCGTTTAGCTATGTCCATGCAATTTCTTAATATTTGGTGGCTTGTAATATATTTTGGGTAGGGAAAAACGTTATATATTTACAACCGTGGATGGAGAAAAGAAAAGGTTCATGTTTCCTCCTATATTTTATTCTATTCGTTGATTCCCATTTACTATATATACATATTACTTGTTCTCCAGTGCATACCATCTTCCATTCATGTTCATTGTATTTTGTGCGTTCCCACATTCAAACAAACAGAATAGCTAGAGAAAACAACGGAGTCTTGACTGCAGCGGTGGAAGAGGAGATACAAACGTACATGCTGATATTGTTATTTCATATTTCATTGTTTTTGTATTTCATTTATTCTCTGTATATGTGTTCACCTAGTTTATTGTATGTAGATATTGTGGACCTTCCTACATAATAACTTATATTCATTACATGTCTTCCTGCATACTAACTTCCTTCATGTCCATTGTATTTTTCTTGCATTGTTGCATTTAAACAAACATAGTGGATGGAGAGGATGATGGACTCTTTGGCACGAATGTAGACAAGGAGTTACAGAGGTGCATACCTATACTCTTGTTTCATATTCTAGTGTTGAGTATTTCATTTATTTTCTGTGTATTTCTTGTGCTTGTTCTACTTCTTTGCACCTTTTTTGTTGTATGTATATACTACGTATATTTATGCTTATTCTAATGTGAATCGTATTTTGTTTGTTGTTACATTGAAATAAATAGAATTGTATTTCTTTCTTTTACATGTATTTCTTCATACTAACTTACCTTCATGTCCATTGTATATTCGGTGTTGCTACCTTGGAAGAAACACATTGGTTCGATAGGAAGATGAATTATTCTATGCAACAGAAGAGGGTTCTGTGGTACAATCTTCGAAAAGGTATACCAACTGTTCTAGTAAATTAAATATACAAAGAGGGTCGTGGCATATAATATTAGAATATAAAATGATGATTTGGAAACAATGGGCCTTTGTGCCCTCCCCATTTCTACTTTTTCCATTTTATATTATCCCTTTTGATTTCTAATTTCTCTGCTTAGTCGTATTTCTAAGAATGCCTTGGTGCATGGGTTGGTGGATTCACGGGTTCACATTTATGGTCACTCTTCTACCTTATTCCATACTTACTCACTTTTTCGATTATGGGTGTCCGATTGGTGGGTTCAAGATTGCGCCCCTGGCTTCTGAGGTTCTGCAATATATAGATTGGTCATCATGCCCCGCCATTATGCCCTATTTACTGTTACACATTTTTTCTATCAAAAAATCTGAGGCATACAATTTGACCCTCAAGTCCTCATGTTTCTTGAGTATCCCTTGACACCCTATTTCGTATTCCATCTCCTTCCACCCTGCATGTGACATTAGGAACTATTATGGAAAATATACAATGCATATGCTTGTTTAGTCCTTGTGATGTTCATCTACACATGATTGCATCAGAAAAAATTGGACCAGTGACATGGCCATGAGCAGTCACTCATCCCAGACATTAGTAGACCGACAAGGCCAAAGGTAAAGATGCATATATTATGTTTCTAGTATGTTTACCAAACAAATATCCTCATCTATTTATTCATCTATGGCATGGTGAATATGTTGATGTCATTTGCAATACATTCTTTGGAGTTCACAAGAAGTATCAACAAGTACAAGAGAGACGTCGAACATAGCTCAGATTATGCAGACTAAGAGGTATGGTTGCAAAACTATGGCTCCATAGCTCATCCAAGTTGTGCATCTACTTGTAAATTTATGCCAGGAAAAAAAGTAAACAAAAAAATAATTCACACTACCATTCACTTTACTTTTCCTATTAAAAAATTGTCACTAGGTCTAAACTTGTAACACCCAAAGTACTATCAATAGAGGGCTTGAATAGTCATCGAACTGGACAAGTGTTCATCAGGGACATAATGGTCATCTACAACACCTACTTGGACATGACAAACAAAAATAGATCCATTATGTGTGTTGACATGATAGACAAGGAGGCCATGATGAAAGTCACACTAACTATTCCTACACAACTTGTACAGAAACATGCAAAAAAGATATTTCTAGGTAATGGGATATCCATTACAAATTTTAATATATTGCCCAAAATAGTATATGAACATGGTGATTTTGATCAGATTATTTTTCTCAACGAAACAGGTATTGTGGAAAAAATTCCCGCTATTTGTTCAGAATATCATTTCATCCCGGACGCAACTATCAAACAACTTGCACAGAGAAATAACATTTACCCAATCGGAACCATTGGAACAACTGTCACACTGGCGAGAAAACTTGGCTTGCAACACATTCTCCATATAAAATATGGAGAGTCAGACAACGACAAGGCAATGGTACCATTCTCCATATCCAGTTTTGTCCTTTACTTTCACATGCCCATGTATCTCGGTTAAGTTACACAAATATTGCATTGTTCCATGTTGCAGCTGCAATTGTTCGATACCTATTCAAATGTGTTTTCGTCAATGGAACAACAATTGCATAAAGGGAAATTTCCACTTATGCTCTTCAAAAATATAACAAAGAAAAGGGATGTTAGAGAAAGGATCTTTCGCACAACCAAAGAAACATTTGTAACAGAGTTGTGAGCAGACATAGTACAGGATCTTAAGAAACTAACTAGATCTACAACCATTGTGTGTATACATCTACAGATCCATCCTCACTTTTCTCATACAAATAGCCTTCACCAAATTTCTGCGGTTTTTTTATTTTTTTATTTTTTGGGGGTGCAGTTGTATATTATATTGTTCAATGTATTGATTCCTATGCTCACGTTTCCAAGTTGAAGGTGTTTTGGTTGCAGCGAATGCATACTCGACCCCCTTTGAGACTGTATGTGTGAAATGAAACTCTCTTGCTTCTGCTTCTGCTTTGATAAGTGATGATACGATTGATTGTCTACGATGCAGTAAAAAATGTCCATACATATATGGACATTGCCTCAATGGCGCCATCTAAACCATGGGCAACATAACTGTGCATTGTACAATTAGGCAGCCTATGTTACAAGATGTTCTTCATGGGCTAGTAGAATTATTGTATGAAGCATACATACAGAAAAAGGCAAGTAGTGTCTACATGTTGCGTGACTTTCAGATACATAGCAAATTTACCTTGAATGAGGACAATGCAATATTACATATCGGCAAAAAATAATAAAAAAATAAAAATAAAAATCATGTCAAGCTATGGCAGGGAACAAAAAATATCTCATGTGTCTCTGTAATATTTATTCAACACCCAGATGAAAGTTCGTCAGACTCGAGTACTTGAGAATCTAATTACAAATGAAATCGATGTTGTTATTTTGATGTTTTCTTGCATCTCCTAGTAAGAATTTTGCAATGTGTCTCTGCAATATTTCTTCAACACCCATATGAATGTTCGTCAGACTCAAGTACTTGAGAATCTAACTACCAATGAAATCGATGTTGTTATTTTGATGTTTTCTTGCATCTCCTAGTGAGGATTTGGCATATTTGTTTCGATGTGAAAATAAAATAAAAACATGGTAGCTGGTTGTGGCTTTGTTTTAGGAGCTTGCATGTTTTTTGGGTGCCCAAGTTGGACAATTGTTTTTCAACTATTTATCCATGACATGATTTCTGCAATTTTCTTTTGGGTGCTCGAATAAAATAAAAATTTGTCTCCAACTATACATTTATGGTATGGTATCTGCATTTTCTCGATGCTCTAATTGAAGAAAAAACGGACTCAGGATGGATTGAAACATCATCTTGAGATTTTCATGTCTCACTATAGAGATTGCACACAGATAAGATTGTTCAGTCCAAAAATGGGAAGCATGACAACAAATCCCATAAAAAGTATCCAATTGTAAATAACTCGGGCCCGTCCTTTAAACCGTCGAAATAGCTTGCTCATCTGGGAAGAATCATCAAATATTTCCAATAATATTGGAAGTTTGGCATTGTTAAAACTGCTAGTGATAGACCATGGCACTGTCAGAAGAAAATGTCCATAGTGATCTTTCTTAATGGTAAAATAGTAATCGACAAATTTCTTGTTCCCCATTTTGAGATCTGGTTATACCTAGCATGTAGTGGCGAAGCTCCGCTGGTTTTTTGTTATCTTCTATTTGGAAGAATTTTGTTCATATCCCATGGCCCCAGTTATTTTCTCATGGGAACATGTAATGTACCTCAAATTCACCATAAAAAAAATTAAAAAAATAAAAATAAATAAATAAATAAATCCTTTTTTTTTTGTAACATTAATCTTTAATTTCATATATAATCATTGCTAAGGTGAGATAGTATTTATTCCTATAAAACTCAATGAAGTATCTTATATTCAGGCTATCCCAAGGTGCCACTCTACACCAGTCAAATTACTTGAATAGGAAAGTTACATAGATGGTTTACCAAACTTTTAGAAGTTTCCTTGGTTTCAAATCTACTTATTTACATATATAGTTATATACACATATTAGTTTGGCCTAGGAATTATAATCTTTTCTATACTTATCACAAGTCCCCTATGTTGTGCGCAAAGCTAACTATTGTATTTGACATAAAATTTGTGTGCCTTTTAAGAAGGCTCGGGGACGAGACCATATCCCTTAACTGAACCAAATAGGGCTTGGAAAAAGGCTCTTGGCAAACGAAATTTAATGTTAAGTCTCGTTTGATTTGGAACTTTAAATGTGCGATTGTATCAATGGAGTTTCATTTGAACACACTCCAATTTAAGTTATAGTTGGGAGTGAATGCACTCCAACTAGTCAAGTCACTGAGGATCAACATTAACTTCATGATTTTTCTTGGGTGGAAGAAGGGTTTGTCTGTCAAAGCGAGTTAAATCTCTTCTGCAACTACCATTAATGGGGCCTGGGTATGTGCGAATTTCGATGGTGTCTCCTGTCCTTCCCTCCAATCAAATCGTGTCAAGTTCTTCCCCATCACATGGCCAAACCACCATGGTACCCTCGACATTTAGTCGGCATCGACGAACTACTCTTAGGGTTGAGTGAGTTTACCTTGTCATTGGGAATCCCTTGAGATGGCTCGTCATGTTATTACTTCGCGGAGGAAGAAGATGAAACAGAGGCCACTTCCCAGTGTAACAGACATTGCAACCACCCTTTCTGGTAAGTTCTTATTTTAATACTACAGAATCCTAAAGGGTAGGGAGAGACTTCAGAAAAATCGTAGCAGGGAGAACGTCATGCATTCAGTAACTCTTGCTATAATGTTATGTTAAGTGCCCCTTGTCGTTACTCCCAGAATATTTAGGGGTAACCCACTCCTGGAGGTAGTTGTAAACTGTGGTTCTATATTTGGGAGTGCTCTACACTTGTATAGCTTCCCTCGTATGTGTTTTAACTCCTAGGTTTTCATTACCTTTATTTAATTATTCTTTAAGGATTCTTGTCGTGGGTATGTTAGCGTGATACTAAAATGCTGTGAGACTAAGCGTTTTCTTAGAAGAGTAGAAAGTTCTTTCTGTGTGGTAAGATGAAGTATTGCATTCTTTTATTTCTCTATACAGAGTGAACCATTCTTCTATAGTTTTTTCCAAACCCTCGACCGGTTCCTATCTGAGTACGGTTCTAAACTTCTTTGTTACTTTCGTGTCTGATGCCCTTAAAGGGTGGGCTCTGAGGTACTCGAGTAGTCCATTAGAAGGTTTTTGACACACTATATCTTGTGTTTATGTTAAACCTAGTCATTTTTCGTGGACGACTATTGATTTACACTGCTTGGATACCGTAGAATGATTGTTTTGTATTTACTGTTGATTTATGAATCTTACCTGTAATTGGTTCCTGGAGGTTTAAACTTAACATTTAAATAAATCTTAAGTCTTGTAGAAAACATCCACACTATTTCTTCAGCTTACTCATATGGCGAGATTAAATAGTTTATAAGTTAAATGTTAGCATTCTTGACTATATATTCTATGTTACAAGAAATATAACTTGGTACCAACACTAATGGTGGAACCCTGTTAATGCGAGGGTATCCATCAGGAGTACTTGGACTCCCTTTCCTCAGTTTGGGATGTCTATTCAGTTGGTACATGACAAGGGAAGGACGTCGGACTCCAAGAGTGAGGTAAGTCCTATTTTGGATTCAACTGTTACCCGTATTCATTGTTCTGTTGAAATTTTTTCATTAGTTTTGATTTCTTATATTATACTAATGTTCACAATGTTAAATCTTGCAGGGGCATTGGTTGTACAAGGTTATCAGATACCAGTTCCTATCCACCATTCAAAAAGGTATTTGGGTTCTATATACAACGTCTCTCAGATTTATCTTTCCGAGCTCTAGAGATGAGGTCAAGGCTATGTCAAATTTTTCTTACTACATAAATAAGTTTTTTCCCCAATCTATATATCGATCATTCTTTCATTTAAGGATAAATCCGATTGTTATGTTGGTAACTTACAGTGGGAAGGGAACATCGTGCTTACAGAAGGTTGAATTTATAATATAAGCCTTTTATGGGTTTAGATATATCCCGAATTCCTTTCTAGTAATTGTAACAGAAATGACAGAGTGAGAGAATTTAAATTTTGCCTAATATTACAGTCCTTCAGAATACATCGACTGTTTATAGGTAGCAAAATGTTTCTCAATGGTTATTCTATTACTTCTGTATCGTTGTGTTCAGAGGCTTCATTATGGTCAATGGGTCTATTGTTTCTGTTATTACATGTTTATTTCCAGAACTTCTATGAGATCTAAATAAACTATCTGTTTCCCATTTATATTTGAATACTGTTGAAATTGAATAAATGGAAAGGAAACCTATAGGCATACACAAAGGAAAATAAATTTCGACTTTCGATACTTGTATATCTTTAATTCAAATCTTGTTGCAAAACGAAAAGAATAATTTAAGCCTCTGTACAGATGCTAAATGCATACCTAGGTACCTATCCTTATACAAAATTTTACTCTTGCCTCACACTAATATCGTAGCAATGTTATTACTATGTGTAGTCCATTACCGTCAAATGAAAAAGTATAAATAGTTTGTTCTTGTATACCTCTTAGTGCCTCTACAATCACAGATGTAGTTAAAGAATTCTTTCGAATTGGTTTCCTTGTACTAAAGAAAAGAACACTGAATTTCTATTATCTATGGATGATAATCGAACTGATTTTATTCACCACTAGAAGTATTCTAGGGTATTTACCATGGTTTTGATTCTACTAATATATATATAT
>JASDQU010010316.1:8932-28217 GCA_032191745.1 Picea mariana | reverse complement strand
ATATATATATATATATATTCTAACAACCATTCAAACAAGAGATGTATAACCAATAAAGTGTAGAAGAACATATCTGTACCGATTCACAAGAAGACAAAGGGAACAACCACGTTCCTCCCAAACTGAGAACAACGCAACCAAATCACTTGTCCTATTCACCCCCTAGCTTGACCATGAATCCATGAGGGAAAACTTCCAGAATTTCCTCTTCAGCAATGTCTTCTTTTCGGTAGTATTCTCCTTGCCTCACACTCAGAAAATAGTGCTCATAATAGCAAGAAATCGTTAGTTCTTTTTCCCCAGCATACTCGGTGGTGTCCCGCCTCCTCACATATGCCCTTTTTCATAACAATATTTTTGCCTAGGTCTTTTTCCCCCTTGGGAATTTTTGCATCTTTCTAAATCCCTGATTCTGAGGAGCTTCCAATGGCCAATTCTCTGATTTGCCACTTGTAACAATCAACCCAAAGGTAATTCCAACATGTTCCCCACTCATGGAGTCATGGTCAGCTGAATTTAACATGGTTGTTCCATTTGTCGTCCTGCAATAATTAAAACAATATTTTGTTTTCTTACAAGTGTCATAGTCAAATAGTTAGTTTGGTCGAATCGGATCTCTGCCCAACAGTCATAATAATTAATTACAATTTATCAAATTTGAAATTTGAAATTTGCCATAAGTGGAAAAATTTTACAAATTCGAATTTACCAAAAATAGAGTAATTTCCTAACAATTTGCGAAATTCAAAAATAATTTATTTTTGGGGATGTCACAGAACATATACCAAATGTAAGAGAAAACCAATGCCATGGCGTGCTTTCTTTATATATCAAATTGTTTGATGCAAAGGTCGATGCATAATGCTCTATGGAAGCTTGTGGGATCTTGCTTGTGGCATGTATGCTTCATTCTGGAAAATTAATAATACATTCAGTATCTTCGTAGTTTTTCTATGATTTTAAATACTATAGAGGACATGATTTTCCTTTTAGTATAATCTCTGTGATTATACTAAAGACTTACACCCCAAAATTGATTTCCTTGTAGCTTTTCAACGCTTCTCTTATACAAACAGATCCTCAAAACTATAAGTATGGCTCGCTGTATCTATTCCTTGATTGAAGAACCTATTCACATGTTTAATGCACTTCATATTTATTGTTAAGACCATCTATGGGGATTTCTTACACCAATTCTCGCTTCCGAAAATTGCCATATTTTGTTTTTCCCATCTGCTTTCCATTTATGGTTACTTACTCAGTTTTCAGAAAATTCAAATTCATCATTGTTGATACTTGTGGTGAAGCTGAAAATACAATAACTTTACTTACACATCCCAAAATTGATTTCCTTGTATCTTTTCAATGCTTCTCTTATACAAACAGATCCTAGAAAATATAAGTATGACTCACTGTATCTATTCCTTGATTGAAGAACTTGTTCACATGTTTAATGCATTTCATAGTCATTGTTAAGAACATAAGTGGGGATTTCTTACAGCAATTCTCGCTTCTGAAAATTTCCATCTCCTTTCTTTTTTCCATCTTCTTTCCATTTTTGGTTACTTACTCATTTTCAAAAAATGTCTATGTGCAGGAGTTGGCGGATTCACATCTTCATATTTCCACTTACTTTTATATCACTAGCCCGACCGACCACCTCCCCGTTTCATATTGTACAAAGTTTTTGGATTGCAGGTTCTCGAATAGGCGGGTTCAATATTACATTTCCATTATTCTGTTGCCTACAAACAACACCGAGACTTATGCGATCTACAAATTAGCAAACAAATTCCCCTTTATCTTGTTTTTTAGCACTTTTCCTTGATCGATGAACTTAGTAAAATTAATTCCCTAGAATAATTTGAAATAAAAGAATATATATTATGCGAAGTCTAATGGAACAATCATATGAACGAGAGGACATTAAAATTCAAATTCATAGTTGTTATACTTGCGGTGAAGATAACAATACAAAAACTTTACTTAAACATCGCAAAATTGATTTTCTTGTAACTTTTAGACACTTCTCTTATACAAACAGATCCTAGAAACTATAAACATCGCTCACTTTATCTATTCCTTGATTGAATAACCTATTAACATGTTTTATGAACTTCATATTTATTGTTAATACCATCAATGGGGATTTCTTACAACAATTCTCGCTTCCAAAAATTGTCATCCGCTTTCTTTTTGCCCTCTGCTTTCCCTTTCTGGTTACTTACTCATTTTTCAGAAAATGTCTAAGTGCGGGAGTTGGCAGATTCACATCCTCAGATTTCCATTGTTACTTTTATATCGCCATCCCAACTGTCCACTTCCCCATTTCATATTAAACAAACTTTTTGAATCACGGGTTCCCGGATAGGCGGGTTCAACATTGCGTTTCCATTATTTCGCCACCTGCAAACAACACATGGACTTCAACAATTTACAAATTAGCAAACAAATTCCCCTTTATCTCGTTTGATTTCTCTTTCTGTTTACTTGGTCCTTTTTCTGAATGTGTCATTTTTCCAAATGTCTCATGCTTTTATATACGGCACCCGAAGTTCTGCAATATACAAATTGCTTGCTCAACATTGCGCTTCCATAGCTCCCCTAAATACAAACAACACCCAAAATTCCACGATATACAAATTGATGGCCAAAATATGTCACTGAAATACAATTTGACCATCGGCCCCTCACATCTCCTGGGGATATCTTGTGACCCTCTTTTTTGTAACCCGCCTGACCGCTTTCCATACTTGGGAATTTCTTGGAATTTGTTTTGCGGATTGGTAGGAGGACAAAATGTACAATTCTTGGTCGCTCTTCGCCATCCCCGCTACCTTCATACTTATTTCTAGATATGCAATTATTAATCTTTAATGCTAGTCTTTCATCGTGCAGGAAATGTTAAGATTGTCATTAATGTCCGAAAGGTCGAAGAAGATTTGTCATTAATACGAATTAAACCAAGATTTTTGGAGAAGAGTGTTATACTTTCCAAGTATTCATTTCAAACATGATGCAATCTCTTTCATGAGTTGGCCGTTTGACACCTTTAAGAAATCTCTAATTCTTAATCGCTCTTCGTCGTCACTGCCAACTTCGCACTTTTTTCTAAATATGCAATTAGTAAGCTTTAATGGTAATAACTCATTATGCATGAACCTTGGAGATTGTCATTGATCAACGAAAGGCTCGAGGAGATATTCCATTGATACACATTAAACCAAGATTTGCAGAGGGTTATATTATCCCTCCCCAATTTTCATTTCAAACATTGTCTGGAGCAAACGAAAATTCTCATTAACTTATGGCAGCAGTTTTTCCCAGATATAGTAAACACCTTCGGGCATGATGGCCAGAGGTTCCAGTATTCTAGGGCATATTCTTACTACTCATATCCCTACACCCAGGAGAAAAAAAGGAGATGGTCTCTTGGTACACCGAGAGATATATCTCAAGCCAAAGAATTCTAAGGAAACCCTGCCTACTCAGACAACCTGCCCAGTTTCATTGATGGCTGGCACAGAGGTTGATGCGATGGATTTCGAGCTAGAAGAAGATGATCTAATGGACGATGATATGAAAATGGATGATTTCAATGGAAATACTATTCCCACTCCTGCACCCAAATTGAAATCAATCATAATGGGTGGTACTTCTTGGCTCAGCGATGGTGGTCTTGAAAAAACCAAAAGAAGGTGTTTAAGAAAAGAAACCAACATTGAACGCAATAGCCGCTTTGCATCTCGAAAGTAGGAATTCCAGAGGTCCAAATTAGTTTGTTCTTGGCGAAAGTATTTCACTGTAAGGAAATGATATGTTGATGCTCCCAGAGATATATTTCAAGCCAAAAAACTATTCAATTGTGGGACCACTTTCCTGTTCTCTGGATATACAATCAACATCTTAGTGAATGAGGACCAGAACTCCCACTGGTGCAAGGCATATTCCTACTAGTCAACCTAGAATGGACTAATCTGGGCCTTTGGAATTGCACATGCAACCTGTGTCCCTGATTTTTTCGACTGTGGAGAGGCGGTTTCTTAGTGTGTCTTAACTTTTAGTTAAGGGCTATTCCATTTTCCCTGCAACATTTTTCATCTTCTTCCTCATGGGAATCTTCTGAGAACTATCAATTTACCATAGGATGATCCATCGAGGAGAATACTACAAGGATTTCCTGAAGAAAAAAAAGCATGGTAATCAGTTTTGTATGCATGTTGAAGAGCATATCGATGGCTCCTTCATGTTTCATATCCTGTGCCTATATTTGTGGAAGATATGTTCAATGTTTTGGCCCAAATAACTGGGTCCAATTTCTAAGGATAGATATACAATGCTCATTCTTCTTTTTTTTTTAATGGATTTACTATTAAAAAAAATTTCCTTGGAGTCTTGGTTGCTGCTTCTTTTCTGGATTTAACACCTCTTCTCACTGGCATGGTTCGGTAGTCTCGTAGTTCTTTGATATTGTATTTCCTTAGATAATTTTTTCTAAAATTGAGCATCTAACAATTATATGACAATGCATTGTGTCGATCCATCATTCTTTTATGCAAACAAAAAATGAATTTTAGACAGTTTCAAACCAACGTTCAAGTCTATTTGTAATGCAGATAGAACATAGCAATACCAAATCACAATGTTGCAGCAAGATCCTCATTATTGTTTCTAGACATGCAATTATTAATATTTAATGCTAACAATCCATAATGAAAGAAGTTTAATACTTAAGTTAATATGTTACAGTCATGGAAGAATGTGTCAAGAACACACTTACACCCACAAGTTGCAATAAAATCTAATCTTCAACAAAGAATTTGCTGACAATTACTAGAAAATGATGGTTTTGCAACAATGGGGCTTGTTTGAAACCAATTCCCGCTTACGAAAATTGCCCTCTGCCTTTATATTTTCCCACTCTTTTATCCCCTATAGTTTCTCTTTCTGGTTACTTAGTCGTTTTTTCCAAAACTTTCTTACTGCGCAGGTTGGCGGATTCACGCGTTTTGATCGAGCGCTTCCCCTTTGTCTAAATTGCACTTTCCATTGTTTTGTGACCTGCAAACAACACTCTAGCTTCTACGATATGAATATTTACCTCTGGACTCCCACATCATCCCCTCTTCAGTTTTACACATTTTGCACCAAAAATTTTCGATATATACAATTTGACAATCGAGACCTTACGGCTCCTCAGGAACCTGTCACCCTATTTTGAAGCCCATTCGACTGCTTTCCACACTTGACAATTTGTTGACATCACTTTTTCGGATTGTTGAGTTCACGGGTTCATGAAATTTCAAATTTCTAGTTGTTGTCTCTTGTGCCCGCTACCTTCAGATTACTTTCCAAGTATATGCAATATGTATACAACTTATCCAACAACATACATAAAAGATCTTGCAAGGAAATGGAATATCTATTGCAGATTTGAATATATTGGACATTCTTTTCCCTCTTCTACACTTGACCAAATTGTCGTTTCTTTTTCTCCTCTACTCTCTCTTTCTCATACTTAGTCGTTTTTCCTAAAATGCGACTTTGACCAAATAGTAGCCATTTGATTCATAGGCACTTTTCAAATCATGAATTCCTAGATAGGCGAGCTCTATATTGAACTTTCATTGTTTTGTGGCCTGCAAACAACACCTGTACCTCCACCATATACAAATTTGTTGTTGCAATCCCACATCATACCCTCTTCTGTGATACATAATTTGCACGTGAAATTTCTAAGACCTGCAATTTGACCTTCCAGTCCTCACCTCTCCTGGGGAGCTATTATCACCTTGTTTTGAAGCCCCTATGTCTGCTTTCCATATTTCTCCATTTCTTGGAATCTCTTTCACGCCTCCAATTCCATACTTACTTGAATTTTTTCACTTGTGGATTCCCGGACATGTGGACTCCACTTCTAGTGTTCCTTGACCTGCAAATGGTCCCCCCCACTTCCAAGGTATACAAATTGACTTCCAGACTCCTACATCAACCCTCTTTCATATTACACAATATGCACTCAAAAGTTCCAATGAATACAATTTGACCGTCGGACCCTCATATCTCCTCCAAGACCCTTTTCAACCTATTTTGATGCTCGTCCAAGCGCTTTCCATGACCATTTCTTGCAATCTCTTTCGTGGATCATCGGGTTGGTGGGTTCAAACAATTTCCAATTCCTAGTCGTTGTTTTATGTGCCCTCCACCTTCACACTTCTTTCCAAGTATATGAAATAAGTATATAACTTCTCCAAAAACATGCAAAAAATATCTTGCCAGGAAATGGAATATCTATTACAGATGTGAATATATTATCCCTTCTTTTCCTTCTTCTATACTTAGCCAAATTTTCGTTTCTCTTTTCACTGTATTTTATCTTTCTTGTCACTTAATCATTTTTCCAAAAATGTCTAGTTGCGTGGGTTGGCGGACTTTGGAGTTCATGACTTCTACATCAGCCCCTCTTCTGTGTTACACATTATGCACTCAAAAGTTCCAATCAATTCAATTTGACCGTCGGGCCCTCATGTCTCCTCGGGAACCCTTGACAACCTATCTTAGAGCCCATCTTCTGAATTCCTACATCATCCCCTCTCCCATGTTACACAATATGCACTCAAAATTTTTAATCAATACAATTTGACCATCGAGGCCTCATGTTTCCTTGGGAACCCTTGTCATCCTATTTTGAAACCCATTCGACCGCTTTCCATGGCCATTTCTTACAATTTCTTTCATGGATCGTAGACAATTTCCCATTCCTAGTCATTGTTTTTTGTGCCTGCCACCTTCGCACTTCTTTCCAAGTATATGCAATAAGAATATAACTTCTCCAGAAACATGCAAAGAATATCTTTCCAAGAAATGGGATATCTATTACAAATGTTAATAGATTAGCCCTTCTTTTCCATCCTCTATACTTAACCAAATATTTGTTTCTATTTTCCCTGAACTTTATCTTTCTTGTCACTTATTCATTTTTATGAAAATGTCTAGCTACGCGGGTAGGCAGACTTGCGAGCTCATGCTTTCACTCATGTTTTTATATCACGACACCAACCGATCGCTTCCCCATTCCATACCCAACCACTCTTCGATCGCGGATTCCTGGTAGGTGCGCTCTAGATTGCACTTCTATTGTTCCATGACCTGCAAACAATACCCTGACTTCCGCGATATACAAATTTACAACCGGACTCACATCATATCATCTTCCGTATTACAGTCTACCTATCATGCCCTCTTTTGTGGTACACATTTTTCACTGAAAACTTCTGAGACATACAATTTTACCATCGAGTCCTCACATCTCCTATGGAACTATTGTCACCCAATTTTGAAGCTCGTCCGTCCTCTTTCCATACTTCATCATTTATTCGAATTTCTTTTGTGGATCGTCGGGTTGGCGAGTTCAAGAAATATCCAATTCCTAATCGTTGTTTCTTGTGCCTGCACCCTATTGCAATTAGCAATTAGTAATTATATATAAGATGTTATTTCTAAGTATGCAATTAGTAAGCATGAATGGTAAACCAGGAGTTGAGGAGATCTCCCCTTAATACGCATAAAACCAAAATTTTCAAATGGTTATATTATCCCTTCCGAGTGTTAATTTCAAACATCATTTACATGTCATTTGTGCATCATCGGGTTGGTTCGTTCATGATATCTTCAATCCTCGATTCCAAAAACAAGTCCCACTGACCGTTTCCCTATTCCATACTTAGCCATTGTCCTAGAATTCTGCAAATATCCAAACCAGTTGCTGAACTACCCCATCATGCTCTCTTCTGTTTTACATGTTTTGCAATCAAAAATTCTGATACATAAAATTTGACCATCGAACACTCGTCTATCCTCTTCCGTGGTACACATTTTGCACTAAAAATTTCTGAGACACACAATTTGACACGAGTCTTCATGTCTCATGTGGAACTATTGTCACCCCATTTTGAAGCTTGTCCGTCTGCTTTCCATACTTCGCCATTTCTTTGAATCTCTTTCATGGATCGTTGGGTTTACGGGTTCAAGAAATATCCAATTCCTAATCACTATTTAATGTGCCCATGCCCTTTTGCAATTATCAATTACCAATTATATATAAGATCTTATCTCTAAGTATGCAATTAGTAAGCGTTACTGCTAAACTAGGATTTGAGGAAATCTTTCATTAATACGCATAAAACCAAAATTTTTTGATGGTTATAGTATCCCTTCCGAGTGTTAATTTCAAATATCATGAAATATTCAATCCTTGATTCGAAAATGATTCTGACCGACCGTTTCCCTACTCTATACTTAGCCACTTTCCCGGAATTCCAAAAATATACAAACCAGTCGCTGAACTGCCCCATCATGCTCTCTTTCATTTTACACGTTTTGCATTCAAAATTTTCGATACATAAAATTTGACCGTGGGACACTCGCCTCTCCTTAGTATCCCCCATAACCCTATTTTGAATCTCGTTTGACCGCTTTTCAAACCTTTCTCTTTGCTCTTCCCCTTCTATGTGACATTCGCACTTGTCTATAATAAAAAAATGTTTATATATATATATATTGTTTTTAAATATGAAATTACTGACATTTAATTCTAACAGCTCATGGTTCGGGAATCATATATATTGTCATTAATGACTGAAAGGCTTGAGGAGATCTCCTATTAATACACATTAAACCAAGATTTGTGAAGGGTTATATTATCCCTTATGAGTGTTGATTTCAAAATCATGAAATGTCGTTCGCACATTGTCGACTTTGCACGTTCACGAAACCTCCAATCCTTAATTGCTCTTTACCATACCCGCCACCTTCACACTTATAAATATGCAATAAGTAAGATTTAATGCTAATAGTTCATCATGCAACACCCATAAATATTGTCATTAATCAGCGAAAGGCTCAAGGAGCTTTCCCATTCATAAGCATTTAGCCAACATTTTGCGGAGAGTTATATTATCTCCTCCAACTTTTAATTTCAACCATCGTCTGGAGAAAATGAACGTTCTCATAAACCTATGGCATTAACTCGACAACATTTCTGTGGAGATACAGTGAACATATTCGGGCGCGAGGACCATAACTTCAAGTGGTCCAAGGCATATTCTTATTACTCATCCCCTACTGCCCAGAATGAAGTAATTTGGACCTCTGGGATTACTTGTGCAGGTTGTGTCCCTGAAGTTTTTGACTGTAAGGAGATGGTCTCTTGGTGAGTCAATAAATTTATTTCAGACAAAAGAATTATTCCACTGTGGGACCGCTCTTCTATTTCTTTGTCACCTCAAGTCTTCCGCTAGATGTTAAGATTGTCAGAGCCAACATTGACGTTCAAAGGAGAAGATTCCAAGAAGTTCCTAACAAAGCATAATAACGGGTTGGACCTCTTGCCCGATTTCTTGGAAGACCCAATGGTAGTTCCTGAAGATATCACAAGCTTGTAGGTTAGTTCATTTAGAAATCCATTCCATAAAATTGCCTGGCATTTTACAAGAATAACGGGACAAGAGTCCACAACAACTATTTCTTGGATGGCTCTTTATGTTTTGTATTTCATAGTCAAAGAAAAAGCCATTTTTTATTGGGGCAAGCTAATTTCCCATGAAATATGTTCCCAATTGTCAAGCTTAAAAAATGAGAAGAAATTTTATATGTCATCCTACTTAGTTTTTGCGATAACACATTGCTGCTAGTTTCCAGAACTGTCTTTGTCCAAGAAGGTTAATTGGGAATTCGACCCAGTAATGTTCTGGTACCAGGCCCTGTGGAAGCACAAGTCCTCCCACTGATTTTATGAGGTTTTTAATGGCTTTGTGTCTATTTTCAAAGTTTTGTTGTTAGGTGAAGATGCTCCCCACATATCTAAATAGGTATCCAATTTTTTGGATAGGAAGGGGACACTTGAACATTTGGATAATTACACTATGATAAGGATTTTTGGCTCAAGGAAAAACCTGCTCTCCTTCCATGTCACATTACGGAAAAAATGTTTGTTACAGAAGTAGCAAGGCAATACAACTATGGGTTGCATTTATTCCAAGAGGAGAAAAAACAGTTCATTCCTTTGCCTTGAAAAGTCTAGGACTTCGTGTTGAGGAACATCAACAAAAATGACGAATTCACAGCCCATTCTAGCAACTTGAACCTAAGATATGATGAAATCCTAAGAGGGTTTGACCCCAGTAAAATGTTTTTACAACATTTACAAACACTTGTCTTAGGAAATTATTTTTTCAAAAAAAACTTGACCAAAAATAGAGACACTAGCGACAACGCTCTTTCTTCTAATGTCGGAGACCTAGACATGCTGCAAAGCTCCACTAAATTGTACAAGCAACAAAGAAAATGCCCCGGTGAGAATAGTGTTCAATCGGAGAATAACACTCCCAAAAGTACAACATCTCAGAGCATCGCTCCAACGACCCACCACAAAAACAAAGAAACTCAGATTTCTTCAAACGGAGGAGGATATAACAACCCTCCTCACTCTAAAATTGATAGTTCTCACAAGCTTCCAGTAGAAAAATGAGAAAAAAATTGTGGGACAAGCGGAAGAGCCCGAAATTCAGAGTAAGAACATGGAACTTGAGCATGATATGGATAGTGTAGTCTGCTACCTTGATCAACCAAGAGACATGATCTAACATAGGCATCCAATGGACATATCTGATACCGAAAATTTTGACGAAGATGAATCATTCGTGTTCCAGAGCATTGTTTTTTACAGCGAGTCCAAAAAATTGATTATTGAAAAAAAACGATGTAAAAAATACGAAAGGAAAATATCATTAAGAGATTAACCTTGTGAACATGCAGTTGTCCCAAATCTGTTAACTTCACATAGAGACCGCAGATGCACTTTATGATTCCATTAGAGGCATCGAGACCGAGAATGCCAGACTGAAGGACCGGGTCAAGGAATTGGAAGAGGCTTTGATTCCTATGTCATTTCTTGCCAATTATTTGGCAATAGCCATGCTTTCCACTCCTATAGCCAAGTTAAAAGGATACTCCAGCCTCCTCGCATCATGTAGAGGATATGTGAAGAATAATATCAGGAAAAGAATGAAACTGGTTACTGAGGCGTGGGAAACATCACAAACCATGACTTCCCTTAGAACGAGGGCACATAATTTGCTCGAACATTTACAGATAGAGTTAAAAGATGAAGAACATTTCTATTTAATCACGGTCCTTCCTTTTGGCACCATTGTCAACAACATGATAAAAACAATAAGAAGACAACAAGATCTCCCATCCAAAAACCGGATCGATCAATTAAATGCATGCTCGAAAGAAAAAGTGAAGAACCTGCATCTCATTGTTTAGTCATGTGAGCAATCCATATCAAAGAAAGAAAAAGTATTCACAAAGTTGTCTAGAATAAACTTAGCCGGAAGGACCAACAACTTCCAATACCCAAACTTAATTGTCAACTCCTTGCACTTAACTAGGCAAGACTTCAATAAAAAGGTAGATATTTTTAAGGTGTTGTCTTTGAAAAATTTTTACAACATCCTTGAATATGGTCAAGATGATGTCGACGACTGGCTAGTCAACTATTTAGTATAGAATGAGAAAATTGACCAGACTCTGAGTAATCTTTCTATCGACTTCAGGTAATTAGAAAAGAAACTTTTCAACATAAAAATCCAGAATGAGATCAATGTCACCCCAATGAGAAGCTACATTGAAGAATGGATCGAAAGGGAATTGAAGCAGGTCGTTGACGAAAGGAAACAGGTAGTTTCCACGATTCTAGCAATTGTTGACGACATCAATGAAAAGGCATCAACAAACAAATAGAAAAAGGGGTCATATGTACCATCACTGTAAGTCTATTGATCGCATCCTGCTTTGTTTATCAACTCAGTTATTCCACTTTTTTAAATAGAAATGTCTAGCCAATGACTGATACCTTTCAATTTATTAGTTTTAGGTATTACAGTCTATCGTCGCCCACTTCTTCTTTCTACAGTGTTGTTTCTTGTACATATTTCTCTTATGGTCCGTGGGAGCCCCAATCCCAGTCTATTTGACAATGCATTGAAATTTCCAGGAATATGTAATAGAGTTTTATTTTTGATATATTTCAAATAAAATTGTTTTTTATCTCCTTTTATATTTATGTCCTCATACATTTTTATCTTCCACCAGTCTATATGACAAATGCATTTAAATTTCGAGGAACATGTAACTTTTTTAATATATTTCAAATTAAACTGTTTTTTTATCTCCTTTTATATTTATGTCGTCATAAATTTGTATCTTCCACTATACATGAATTGTATTTTGTTAATATACATACAAAATAGACAAAAAAATTCAACATAGTAAAATATGTTATATACTTTCAAAAAATAAATGGGTCTCTAGAGGCCACTTGTCATTTACTGCATGGATATCATCTGTTCTTGCCACATCTCTGATGCAGTTTCCATCTGCCTCCACTACTTTTTTCTATCCTAATTCAACCCAACAGATTAAGTTGCCAAGCAGCACTTGTTTTATTGGTAGAATGTTCAAATCTTCTTGAGAATCAAACAAAAACGTAAGCCTGAGATTGACACATCTTCGATGCAGTTTCCATGTACCTCTGCTACTTTTTCCTATCCTAATTCAACCCACCAGAATAAGCTGTCAAGCAGCACTTGTTTTATTGGTAGAATGTCCAAATCTTCTTGAGAATCAAACAAAAACATAATCCTGAGATTGAAACATTTCGAAATTCAAATACAAGCCCAGAGCAAAGAGTCAATGAAACATTTCAAAATCTAATTACTCAAATTTTAGATTTGGATATGCAAAAAAGTGAAACGTAAAAGAATTTCGACCGAGTCTGGGCCACCTGAAGCCCACTATAGAATCTTTAGTATTGGCATAGATTGTGAATTTAGAGGTTGAACGATGAAGAAAAAGATGTTGGAGTCTACTAAATCTACCTTTGTGATTAAGTGACAAATTTAGGATGCGGGCTAGGTGCAGGGTTAACATATTTAGGGTTGAAGTGCTAGGTTATAGTTTAAGAGAGTGGCGAGGTGAGTAAATTCACAATCACGGCGAATAGCAGGAACATATACATTTAAATATTCACAACAAATCTTCTACCATGAACAACTAGGACATTGCAAATGACAAAGAAGATACATTTACATATAGAAATTTTACAACAAGAATACATGACTTTACATTGGGAAGTACCTCTATCCATAACCTAAGTTTATTTGCGGACCTGGGGGTAGTCTGTGGCTATTTTGAGAAGAAAGAGTTTACGAGTTTGTAAATAAATGCCTCAGGCCTTTTCAAGGAAACAGTAGCTGAGGCATCGAGTAAAGAAAAAGCCATTGGGGTGTCTGATCGAAGTACTTATCAAATCCTTTCCCCGTAGGTTCATTTCAGGTGTCAAAGCTCAATAGATATAGAACACGAGCTAGGTGACTTCTAGCATTTGAAGCCCCATACTTAATGCCTGGAAGAAAACAACTTATTGCGTATTCTAGCCTTAGCTCTTCATTACTTTTTTTTATACGCCAACAATCAATGTGAAAGATAACTTACCAAAAACATTTTAAGATAACTTAAAAGAAACATCTATTGCATGCAATGACATTGATCAAACCCAATGTTAGTGAAGAGATTATTCCTATTACAACTAAATGAATTACCTGGTCACAATAGTTTCTCCATCTTATCCATCCTTTAGATAAATTCGTAGAGGAATATGCATGATTAGCACTGTCAGAGGCATTCATTTTTTGGAAATATTTTCTTTTAAGGCTAAAAATCTTGGAAATAGTTTCCTTTAAGGTTAAAAATCTTGGCCTGGTGTTGAACTAGAAAAATTCCAGATTGGTATTATTGATCAAATTCATAACATTTATTAATTTTCCTCCCATTTCTAAATAGGCTTTTTCTTTCTCTTATTTTCACAAATTTCGATGTCAGGGCATAGAGTTTTCAGAGCAATATGATCAATCTCTAGGGTATCAATTTATTCTAGGTTTCAGTTTTTTCAGGAAAGCCACAGTGAAGACAATTCCTTCCAAGTTTCAACTTTTCAAAAAATCCATGGTTAAAAAAGTCCCAATGGGCATTAATAGCCTAAGGGCGTGATATTTTTACTGTGCAACAGTTTTGATGAAGAAATTAAAGTATATCAACCACTTTTATAAAGTGGTTTTTGCTAGTTGACGACCTACCTGCGTGAGGAACAACCATTAATATATAATTACATAATTAATATATTAATTATTTTTTTCATTATTGTAATATATACTCATAAGTATTAACACATTATGTTAATACATTCATGTATAATGAAAGATATTAATTAATTAAAAAAATAAAACATTAATCAAAAATAAAATAATACACTAAATACAATACATTTATAAAATAAAACGTTTTTCATACATTAGTAAAATATTAATACATTAGTATATTACAAATAAATTAATAAAGAATAAATAAGTCACTAAATTAATTATAAAATAATATACTAATAATGTAAAAGTACATTAAATTAATATATTTAAGTATTAATGTATTGATTAATTAATACCTTAATGTAATGTATAAATTAAAGTATCAATACTTTAATATATAATGTGATGTATTAATAATACAATAATTTAATTAATAAATAACTTATTAATGTATTGTATTAATTAATTAAATAATTAATTAATTAATACATTGTTAAATTATAAATAGAGGGTGGGAGTGTAACAACCTAATATTTCTAAACATCATTAATTTTCATAAACATTTTATTTCGTAAACTAAAACAATAACTTCCTAGCATAATATGGATTTTCATAACAGCAACTTCAGTAACTTAGATTTATCAATAAATACTGATTTCATGGCAGAAAGAAATAAATACATAACTTAACAAAGTACCTAGTTCTGATGCTAATTTATGTTGCCTCTGTGCCTTGCTGCTGCCTTCCTGCTTCCTGCTACTAGATCAACCCTGCGACAAACTGAAAAATAACTGCCCAAAACTACTGTCCTCCCTACCAACTAGGAAAACTACCTAGCTCCAGGATATCTACGGATATCCTGGCCCCCGTGCCCAAAACCTCCAGCAACTCGGTGCCTCCCCTAATCAAAAGCCACAGTCAGAAACTCTGTGCTCACAGCATGTCCAAAAGTCCTCAGAAAAATCTCTGCTCCGTTGAATCCCCCTCCGTCAACCTTCCCCCCTTTCCCTTATTCCTCCTTCGCCGACGCATGCAGTTACTCCTCCAACCACCCTCCATGCCTATCCCTTCTCCCCCCCTAAATGTTTTATCTTCTCGGGATTCATAGGCTCCCACTCTGCATACGCAACCATTTTCTTAACATTTTTCATTGATCTTTTAAGATTTATATCTCAGGTCATTAAATGTGATCTTTAGTTAAAGTATTACTTAGTTAACCATAATTATTTTATTTAATTAATTTTACTTTGTAATCTTTAAGCATTCATCAAATTAGGGTCGCTACATACACCCACCCTTCAAGAAACTTCGTCTCGGAGTTAAGGTATCTGATGGTACAAAGGGAAAGAGCATGGTTCACCCATTCACAACAAGTAACTGACATTATCAGTAAGTTAAGAAAGTTCATACATACTAGTGTATATGTACAAGAAATGCATGTGTAGCTAGTACATGCAAATCTCGTGCATGTACTAATAATCAAACTGTCATCCTTTAATAATTTATGTATGCATTCCATCCAGTCAGCAAGACTAGTCTTTTATAAAAGACAACAATCAATCAATTGTTTGAGAAATCATTTAATTACAATTATCCGGTTCAACAATTTTATTTTAAATAACAGTGGTTTAGTTACGTAATAATGAATATTCATATATACACATTTCTCTTTTTTTTTTGAAGGGACGACATCAAATTCCACCACAAGATAGATCTCCTTAAAGTCTCAACTATTCTACTCATCCTTCCTCCCTAACCTACCTCCAACTCCATCCCTATCCGTCCTCTGCTAGACTATCTTGGAGCGTCAGCTATACTAACCTAACTCTAAATAGAACCCGTAAGTGGAAGTGTCGCTATCTTGACCAAGCTTCCCTAGCAGGCAACTGATAGTCATCATCACACGTCTTGGGGAGCGTGAACTAGCACCATTCTCTCATGACTTCAGGTTTTGGAGGATACATGGTGGGAAATGACTCCACCCCTCCTAACAGAACCAGGGTCAACACCCTACAATGGAGGATACTCGGTGCAAAATGCCTCCACCCCTCCTATCAGAACTAGGGTCAACACCCTACAATGGAACATACAGGGGCATCGTGTTGCTGGAGGTTTTGTCATCGTTTATTCGGTTTTGAACAGTGTTAGTACCAAAATCATGCACTAGTCCACATATCATAGCGATGTATCCAAATCCATATGAATTTCACATACATTATTCATACCATAATGTTTCTCGGTTAGTGGTCCTGATATCCACTTTTATCCTCATTATCACTTGGCTATTTCATAGCCCATAACCTGCAGGTTAGTCTGCAACACAACTCATACATTTCTATGCATTATCATCATATAATTGCATACTATCATCATTTCAATTTGGTATCCCTGTACCGATACATCAACATCAAAGTTTTCCACCTAGAATTAGATTTCATAATATCCCGTAATTCAAACTCATCACTCATTCACGAGATTATCATTTACTCAAAATAGATTTCATCACATCCAACATTATTCTAATAATATTTAAATATTCAACAATTTCACTTTCTCACAATATGTCACATCATATACATCGTCATCAATAACATTTAAACATTCGTAAAATTCACATTCTCATAACAGATCGTATTACATGCATCATCATTAGTAACACTTAAACATTCATTACAGTTCATAAGTTTAAAGTTTAAGTATATCACTTAATAGTTTCATGGTGACTAGGAAATAAAGTGTATAGGCCTTAGGAAATCCTAGCCGTCTAAGTCAAAAGGTGGTGTTACCTACACCCCACCCTCGAGAAACATATTCTCGAGGTGGTCAAAATAGTGAGGGATAGTCTCGCCGTAGTGTCTCAGCGTCCTCCCAAGTAGCAGATCCTGGACTATACTTGTCCCACTGGACCTTAACTTGGTCTACCAGACGGTTTCTGAGCTGTCGGACTCTACGGTCCAATATGTGTAACGGTTCTACCGTGAGGGTTCCCACGTCCGATACCTGCAATTCTTTCCAATTTAGTTTATGTGATTCATCAACAACATAATGACATAAAACAGATACATGAAATACATTATGAGTTTTATGCAAGTGGGGTGGCAGTACGAGACGATAGGCAATGAGTCCAATTTTCTCTTGGACCCTAAATGGCCCTATAAATCAAGGTGACAACTTTGTTCCCTTCCCGAACCATATGGTACTCTTATTAGGCCTGATACGAATGAAAACCTAGTCCCCCACTTCATAATTTCGGTCGGTTCTGTGTGCATCCGCATAACTTTTCTATCTATCCTGTGCTTCCTTTAGTCTATGCCTGATCTGAACCACCTGTTCCTCCATTTCCTAAATCAATTCTGTCCCAACTGTTACTCGGTCTTCTAATCTATCCCAACTCAATGGTGTTCTGCATGGCCTTCCATACAAAGCTTCGTATGGTGGCATTCCGATGGAACTATGATAAATGTTATTGTAGGCAAACTCTACCATAGGTAGGTACTTCTCCCACTGGGTTTGATTATCCATTACATACATCCTAAGCATGTCTTCCATAACTTGGTTTACTCTCTCAGTTTTCCCATTTGTTTCAGGATGATAAGTTGTGCTTAAGTTTAACTGAGTCCCCAATGCTGACTGTAAACTTGTCCAAAACCTAGATGTGAATCTGGAGTCCCTATCTGAAATAATCTTCTTTGGTATCCCGTGAAAATGAATAACTTTGCTTATGAACACTCGTGCCACATCAGTAACATTGTAAGTGTCTCTAACTGGAATGAAATGAGCACTTTTGGTTAACTTATCCACTATCAAAAGAATGGCATTGTGTCTATGAGATGTGAGTGGCAACCCTACAACAAAATCCATAGAGATGACTTCCCACTTGGATATAGGAACATCATGTGGTTGTAGGAGGCGTGCCGGGTGACGGTGATTGACCTTCACTTGTTGACACTCTAGGCATCTGGCGATGAAATGGACTACATCGCACTTCATCCCTACCCAAAAGAAGAGTTTCTTCATTTCTGCGTACATCTTCTTCACACTCGGATGCACACAATAAAGTGATCTATGGGCTTCCTTCAGTATGATGCTTCAAATATCCCCATTCTCTGGGATATACATCCTTCCTTGATATCTTAACAATCCATCTGTTTCCATATTATATCCTTCACACTTTGGGTCTAATTGCCTCCCGCTCTGGAGGTTTGAAGTAACCTTTAAATACCAACTGTCTCCTAGTAGTTGTGTCAACACATAATCCCTCAGAATGACCTTTAAGGTCACCAAGGAGAAGATACGTGGTCTCCTACTCAAGGCGTCTGCGACCACATTTTCCTTTTCCTTTAGATATGAAATACCAAAATCATACTCACTCATAAACTCACTCCATTGCCTTTTCCTGGCATTCAGATCTCTTTGAGTGAAGAGATGTTTTAAGCTTTGATGGTCCGTTTTGAGTTCAAAATTTCTCCCTACAAGATAGTGCCTCCAAAGTTTCAGAGCTAGCATTACAGCTGCCAACTCCAAATCATGAGTCGCGTATAACTCTTCGTGCTTCTTCAACTTTCTTGACGCATAAGCTATCACTCCTCCATCCTGCACTAGCACGGCCCCCAATCCTTGTTTTGAGGCATCTGTGCAGAACATGAAGTCCTTTTCCATATCTGGCACTCGTAGAATTGGCACACTAGTTAGTAACCTCTTAAGCTCAGTGAATGCATTATCACATTCTTCTGTCCACTCATACCTAACCCCCTTGCGTTGCAAAGTGGTGATGGGTTTCACTATTTTTGAGAATCCTTCCACAAATCTATGGTAATAACCTGCTAGCCCCATGAAGCTTCTCACCTCATGTACATTTTTCGGCACTGGCCATTCCATAATGGCCTTTACCTTTTCTGGGTCCACCGAGATTCCTTCGCCGGAAATGATATGACCTAAATAGTGGATCCTTGTCTGGAAGAAGGAACACTTCGACAACTTCCCATACAATTTGTTCTCCCTAAGGCAAGACAACACTATTCGCAAGTGTTCCTCGTGTTCTCTTTCATTCCTGGAATAGATGAGAATGTCATCTAGAAAAA
>JASDQU010010315.1:114109-126041 GCA_032191745.1 Picea mariana | reverse complement strand
TCTAATGGGAAAAAAGAGAGGACCAATAGAATAATTGAATACATGCTCATAAGTTATGTGATGGACTAACCATCAAAATGGGAAGACTACATTGTTATAGCAAGATTTGCCTCACCCTATGCAATCTTGCACAGAGGGCCTTATTCCATTTCCCTATGCAGACGTATCTTCCCTGTTGATAAAATCCAGAGGAAAAAAAAATTATTTTTCCACTTGTACGCATCTTGCACACTATACAACAAGCGTATACATAGGTTGCTCCACTACAGCCCGCGTACATCAGGATTTGTGCCAGAAAATGAAAATTGAATGTCAGGTTTTCGTGTCACAACAGGAGATCTCTGGTCCTTGGCCTTCCATATACTGGAAATGTTCTGAATCAACCTTTCAGTTCCATTTTGAAGGCTATAAATGGGCCAATTCCGAGCTATGGAAAAAGGGAGAAAGAATTCAACTTTGAGAGCAAAGTTACTCTGGAGAAATTATTTACTTCATATTGAGTCTGCATCCCTTTGTCCTTTAAGTATGAACACAGTGTTCATCCCCCAAGCTCTTCCCTTATTGATGGAGAACCTCATTGTCTCCCTTCTATGAGCTTGACTTTGGTGGAGGATTGAAGTGGTGGAGGCCCAGCTAGAAGGAACTTAGTTTCTTGGTTCCAAACCATGTCGACACAAAAGTCTGTAACATTTTCACTTCTGCTAATCATTTATTAATAGAAATACTCTCTTCCCGCCCAATTGATATCTTGAAAATATATGAGTTATTATCCATGGGTTTATTTGTTATGTATATTGATGGATTATGCTATCTAATGTGCTAACCTTTTATATTATCACCATATTCTTACTTTGCTTGTTTATTGAGAACTTGTTGCAGGTATATAGCTTTGGGTCAAAGTGCTCAATGGTGAACTTCATCGAACATCTGGACGAGGTAGGCCTCTTTCTTATCTCGCTTGCATATTAGTTTATATAGCATGTTGTTGGGATAGAATTGATTTCTACAGTCATTTCCATCTGTTTTGGTTCACCCTAGCCATAGAGAGATTTTCCTCGTAACAGAATTGGTGACCATAGTGGGGATTGAATCTTCTTTCTTAGGGTTTGGAGTACTTTTCTCCTTAGATTACTCTCGTTTCTATTGTGGTTCTTGTCGTATCATTGCTTGACAGCTTCTGGTAACTCTGGGTCTAAGTTCTCAAAATTTCTCCCTTGTCTGGCCTTGTTTTGAAGCATATACACTCCTTTTTCCTTGACACTCACGTAAACACGCAGGTTGTCTCACTACAAGATGTGTATATATGCAATGTTTTCCTGAACAGTCACGTACATCAGTTTGCCTTGCATGTTTGCTAGGTATGGTGATTGTTGGGTGGGATTTGATGTTTGTTGAGTCTTCTTAGGTCTCTGTAGTGCCTGTTGAATGCTTGTGGGATGACAGGAAACCCTCTTTTGGTTGAATTTTTGGGTAGAGTCTTTCTCATTGTATTTTCATTTTTTATTGTCCTTATACACTGGGATGATTGTTCTGTTGCTTGGTATCCTGCTTGAGTTGTCTCATTTTATACACAGTAGGGTTATATATCAAGTTACTTTTCAGTCCATGCATTTTTAGTTTTGTTATATTGAAAATACAAAAAAATAGGCATTTTTCATTGCTTGGAATTTTTGTCTTGTGAAGTCATTTTCATTAGCCTAGTGCATATAGTAAAATATTGCATTTTTACTTCTGAATTGCATAGTTGAATTTGAGAATTGCATTGGTTTTTAGAAGCATATCATTCATTGAAAGTTGAAGTTAGGACTTTGCATTATTTTCATATTTACTTTTCTTACAAAGTCATAACACCATGAGTTTCACCACCATACCTTTTTGAGTAATCATGGCCATTAAAATCAATGCTATAATTTAAAATTAACTAGTCACGATTTTAGTTTCTAGGGTGCACAAACTAGCCTAGGGTTTAGTGCCTTGGAATAGGATTTTGTGAGTAAACTTATCCAAGGCAATTAAATCAGCATATGTGTCTGATTCAGGGAGTGGAGAAATCCATTGTATAATTGGTAAGATCAAGAGGCTCCACTCACACCAGATTTAATCATGAGATCGCGCGAAGTCGGTTGAAGGGATATCCCCCTGATACCTTCCTAGCATCAGAGATATTTATGGGGATCTATTCATATCTGGGGATCTTGTTAGTGCCCTTACCTCTGTGAGAGGAGGTGTTTTCAAGGTTTCAAGCTTTGATACCCTGCCCATAAGGTGGACCTGAATTACGATTACTCGCATGTGCATCGGTTATACAATGGTTTATTAGTTGCTTGACTTAGGTGTCTCATAGGTTATTTGCAGGGCTTATTCTGCAGGTACCCTAGGTCAGATAAGGGTCAGACAACACACAACATTTATGGAGGATTACCTCTCCAGCGGGATCTAACCGACTGGTCGTTAATCCCACGAGGGCCATTATAACTAATTATGTTACCTCTGATCTTTAGTAGGGAGTCTTAGGCCCCTCTTGGGTGAGACATACCTTCTTTAGGGAGGGAGGCCACTCAGCCACTTTACCCTGTTTGCATGCATATTGGTCGTTTGAATTTTGGTGTTCTCTTTGATTACTAGTTGGCCTTAAGAGTCTATATTGAGTCCTCATTATCATGGATAGTGGAGTCCCTTTGACTCCCTCATTTATAGTTTCCTACCCCATGATGCCTACTCAGTTCATGGGGATGAATCCTCCTGTTTCTCATAATGGTATGCAGAACTATGGCACTCATTCTGCACCTTAGGTCTCTAGTCATTCTCCCATTGATATGCCTTCACCCTTGCAATCCTCTTCCTGGTCCATTTATATGAATCCTAACATTGGATCCGGGGGAACCATGGCCCCAATGCCTATGTCTTCATTTGATATGAGTCATGTTCCTCAACCATCTTTTACGAAGGGAGGTTGGAACCTCCCCTCTTATGGATCCAGTCCTAGCTACGCTCTTTCAGAAGCCAATACTCAGATGGGTGCTTACTCTACTTATTACACCCCATCCATGTATCCTTCGTTTTCCATGTCGGTTCCTTCGAACACTTTTCCCATGACGGATCCTCATGTATCCCTGGGTGTTTCGTACAGGGATAATCAATTTTATGATTTGGGCTACCCTCTTTATGGAACCCCTTCACAAGACGGAAACATATATCCTCACTCGAATAGTCCTTATCATACTTTCGTCTCTTCACAGACTTCAGTCATGATGCCCATACACACCTCTTTGAATCAGTTAGGTGGAGGATACTACCTTTCTGGATAGGGACAGGGGGTAAACCAGGATCCTTCCTGGCCTGCAATGTTTCAAAGTCAATCTTTCCCTGGACCTTGGAATCAAATGCCACAACTCATCGCTAGTCCAGTCACTGTTAGTCATACTGGAGCTCCATCACCAACCTCTACCAATCATGTTGGAGATGGGTCGACAACCTCTACAATTAATGTTGCCAACTCGCACCCAGTCATTGCTAGTCATGTTGAGGGCACCACTCTAATCGCCATGATTCATATTAATTTCACATATCCAACCTTTGTACATCAAGTAGGAGATTACCCTTTCACCCCTGTTGGTCACATTGAGAGCATGTCACCAGCTGTTGTGAACGACGTTGGGAGCATTGAGAAACTTGGACATCTCAGATGTAAGCCTAAATTCCTTTGCAGTACTTGCGAAGGAGATCACCTTAATCGTCTGTGTCCAACCACTGCTGAGATACCAGAAGCATGGGGCTCACCTAAGGGCCCTTCAGATTCTGAGGCATCTGTGGTTTCCCCACATCCTATTTCTCCTTTGATTGACATGGCAGTAATGCCACCGCACTCCTCTCTTGACCTCACCCCCATTGTTGAGGGTGATGTGTCCCCTATCCCGGTTGTTGTGCATCCTCTTCAACCTAGTAATGAAGAAGTGGTCTTACCAGTACTATCTCTGGTCAATCATGCTCTCCTTATGGAGGGTGATGTGTCCTTCAACCATGTCATCAACATTCTTGATCGTGCACCTTCTGAAAGAGAGAGATTTATTCTCTCCCTGAGTGCTCTCCCTCCAAGTCCCGAGGAAGTTCCCTTCGATTGGGATGGCCTGGTAGGGTATCCCATGCCCCCACCTATGTATTTTTCGGTAAGAGACATTATCCAATCTATCACGGAGACTATATACTCTGTTAGTGCTTTATCCTCATCGATTTGGAGAGCTTTGGGCTTTCCCAAGCTTATGTCAACTATTCGTAAGATACTAACATTCCACAGAAGTTTAACACGGGAGCCTTGGCCTCCCCCGTGACTTGCCTCCTAGAATCTCCCAAACGATTCTGAGTTAAGAGAAAATATTGTTGAGTGATTTGTCCCTTTCACACTCGTTAAATTGGACTTGAAAGGTCATGAGTCTTAGTTAAGCTCTTTTCTAACTCGTTATCAAAAATTGAAAATATCGTCGAGTGAACTTGTCTTTTTCACACTCGTAAATTGGTTTTGAAAATACGTCTATTTGGCACAAGTTTATCCCTTTTTTACACCAAGTATACTAAAAGACATAAAAAAGGGCATTTTTTGGTGTTAAGTTGTGATTTCATCTCATGCCCTTGCTTCCAATATTGAGCCTATAGTCGGTTCTTGTTTTGCGTTATAAGTTGTTTGCCTCAGCAGTTTTGCATCCTCAACCAAGCAGAGCCTTGTTTATATCCTTCGCAATTTGACACCCTATACCTAGGAGGGAACATTCCCCCGAGTGTCCGTCTCCCGCATGCATTTCCCTACATTGAGCATAGGTATGTTCCACTACTGGAACTAGTTTTTCTCACTTATGACACTCATTTCCTCCTCTGTATCATAACATTCATTTGTCTATGAAAAACAAGATGGGCGAGAAGGGAGTATTATCTCATATTGGCAGCAGTCATGTCACCTTTAAAAAGAGAACAAAGTTATTGAGTCCATTCACCATCATAATTTTGGTATTAGCATGGCCTTAGGAAGTTGAGCTCGTTACAGATTCTTCTCTACCGACTGGTTACTCTTCTAGTCCCTATAGATAATTTCATTGATGCCTCCTGCATCTCATGGTTTCATCATCATGTCTATGTTTCCGGAGTCCTCCATATGTCTCATGCTCTTGTTCAAAGGAATTCTATCAACCTGTTTCGGCCACTCCTCAGAACTCTTGACTTTGCATGTCGGCCATACCCTCAGTTTGTCTTAGAATCACATGATATTGTAGTCCTATCATGCACCCTGGCTCTAATTTCATCGTTGGTCATTGATTGGGTGGATTCCCTTGTGTTCGACGGCAAGACATATATTCACACATTGGGATTCATGCAGTTTCTTGGATGCCATTAGCCTTATTGGTGGTTTCCTCACCTTTGTCAGTAGTTTTCATCATTGGATGCTATTCAGAGGGTGTTTTTCATGCACCACTTGCACTTGGAACACGTGAAAGACGCACAGGGTCATTGATTCGTGAACATGTTCTTTGTCCGAGTTCCACCAAATCTTGAAGCTCTTTCTTTGTACCTCGTGCTGACTAATGAGTGATGCCTTAATTCTCTCCTTTCAGCGGGTCTCTTTCGATCGACTTCAGCCCATTTATTCTGGAAATGAGACTTAGAGTCTTAGAGACTTCAGCCACGGACACTTGTTTGGTATATTTTTCACATGGATCTGCAGTGTAATTTTATTGGCAGCCATGTATGCAAAGTCAGTGCATATTGTAATGAGCAACTAGTTCGTCTAGCTGGTTCCCTACCACTCCACTTCTAGGTTGTTTATAATGTATTTCAGTCATCACAGATACTCCTATGACCTCACACATTAGAGGGCATCTATTATAGCAAGATTTGTCTCACCCTATGCAATCTTGCACAAAGGGAATTATTCAATTTCCCTATGCAGACTTATCTTCCCTATTGATAAAATACAAAGACAAAAATAAATATTTTTCCACTTGTACGCATCTTGCACACTATACAGCAAGTGTATACATAGGCTGTCCCACTACAACCCACATACATCGGGATTTGTGTCAGAAAATGAAAATTAAATGTTGGGTTTCCATGTCACGACAAGAGATCTATGATCCTTGGCCTTCCATATACTGGAAACGTTCTGACTCAACCCTTCAGTTCCATTTTGAAGGCTATAAATGGGCCAATTCTAAGCTATGGAAAAGGGGAGAAAAAATTCAACTTTTAGAGCAAATTTACTCTGGAGAAATTATTTACTTCATATTGAGTCTGCATCCCTTTGTCCTTTAAGTCTGAACACAATGTTCAGCCCCCAAGTTCTTCCCTTATTGATGGAGAATCTCATTGTCTCCCTTCTATGAGCTTGCCTTTGGTGGAGGATTGAAGTGGTGGAGGCCCAGTTGGAAGGAACTTAGTTTCTCGGTTCCGAACCGTGCTGACACAGAAGTATGCAACATTTTCACTTCTGTTGATCATTTATTAATAGAAATACTCTCTTCCCGTCCAATTGATATCTTGCAAATATATGAGTTATTATCCATGGGCGTATTTGTTATCTATATTGTTGGATTATGCTATCTAATGTGCTAACCTTTTATATTATAACCATATGCTTGCTTTGCTTGTTTATTGAGAACTTGTTGCAGGTATATAGCTTTGGGTCAAAGTGCTCAACGATGAACTTCATCGAACATCTAGAAAAGGTAGGCCTCTTTCTTATCTCGCTTGCATATTAGTTTATATAGCATATTGTCTGGATAGAGTTTATTTATGCAGTCATTTCTGTATGTTGTGGTTCACCCTAGCCATAGATATATTTTCCTCATAACAGAATTGGATTGATATTCATGATGGATTGATATTATTCAGCCTAGACAAGTGACAAGAACCACTAAAAATAGGCCCAGACAAGTGACAAGTATTAACCTCTAAGAGGACAAGTTGGCCCTGACAAGTGACAAGAACCACTATAAATAGAGGGCTCTCTAGCTCATTTGTACTCACACGCACCTCACTCACTCTCTCAAGTATGACACAAGTTTGGAGATGTAGTTGCAAGGATGGAAGGTGGATCTTTTGGGGTGGTTCTTTATCTCTCTCTCTAGCACTATCTAGCCTAATATATGTGCCCTACCTTTTATTATATCTTGGTTATATTCTTGGTGACATTCTTGATGGTATCCTGATATTCTTGGTGACATTCTTGATGGTATTCTGATATTCTTGGTGGTAAGTGCAATTGCAACTGCTACAACTAAGTTTTGTTCTTGTTTTGTGGCTATGGGACTTTATGTCTAGTGAGCTATCTTTGGAGAAAGATGTGCTCTCTTGGTTATCTGTTGGTTCTAGTGTTGTCTTTGGAATCATTATATCTAGCAAAGGTTATGGTTCTAGGGGGTGGTTGTGTGCCTATGGTTGGGTGACAATAGTGATATTGTCTATGGTAAAACAAGCACATTGAATATTTTAACATGTATCACCCAAAGTCTAATGGGAAAAAAGAGAGGACCAATAGAATAATTGAAGACATGCTCATAATTTATGTGATGGACTAACCATCAAAATGGGAAGACTACATCCAATTAGTTGAATTTTCATACAATAATGGGTATCAATCCTCATTAAAAATGAGCCCATTCGAAGCATTGTATGGCAAGAAGTGTAACACACCAGTAAGTTGGGGTAACCAAACAAATAGAGTTGTCATTGGGGCAGATTTGACTAAGAAAATGGAAGAGTAGATGGTGAAGATCATGCAGAATTTAAAGCCTTCCCAGGAAAGGAACAAGAGCTTTGCATACTACGACATAAATTTCAGAGATTTTAAGTGGGCGACCATGTATTTTTAAAAGTGAAAGAAAAGAGAAGTTTGTTAAGATTGGGTTGCTTCCCAAAGTTAGCAACAAAATATTGTGGGCCTTTTGAAATATTAGAGAAGATAGAGCCAATTGCATATATTCTATCATTTCCTACATCCATGAGAGTGCCTAATATATTTCATGTGTGATTATTAATGAAATATTCTCTTGACCCTAACCACATAATTTATTGGTTTGGGATCTAGGTGGAACACAAAGGAGACTTCTAGGTGGATCCAGGGCGCATCCTAGATTGGAAATTCAAGGTTCTTCAAAACAAAGCTATAGGGTTGGTAAAGGTTCAATGGACCTATTATGCTCCTGAAGATGCCACATGGGAGCATGAAGAAACTATGTAGGAGGAATACACCCAACTTTTTGACCATTCTCAAGAAAGGAGAAGCTAAAAATGCAAGACTCCATTTTGGGCAGCAAGACTTATGGAACCACATCTAAGAGGCTTTCCTTGTCACTTACGTTAATAACCCTGATAAAATAATGGTGTAGTCCATTGGACTGGGAGTAGTGAAGGGGTGCATTTATTGGGTCAACAGAGTGAAAGGAATAGGATATTTTGGTTGGGACTGTTGTTGAAGTTATAAAAATTGCATAATTTCTTGTTTTCTTAATATTATGATGTGAATTTGTATGTGTATTTCAGCATAATGTTTTGCATCAATGACAATGTACAATTGTACAGGAGGGGGAATGTAACATCCCCAATATAATCCCTAGTTTAATTAATGCATAATGTAGACATAATGTATGGATGTGGCCAAGTGATGTATATGAAAATTGTGTTTCTAATTTTTAATAAATAAAATGTGATGCCAACTACTGGGGGGCATGGATAGAGATTGGGGGCTGAATAATCCGCAAGAGGGGAGGGGTCTAGAAAGGGGTTTTTTAGCTATGAGTTTAATTCCCAAATCCTTTTCCTGATTTTAATGCTTTGAGTGAACCTTATGATTTTCATTGAGTGTGGAAGAAGCCAATCATTGAATTTTTGTAAGAGGGTGGGTGCAAGGAGTCACATCGCACAGTTATTGTAGAGATGAACTAAAGTACAAACATCTTGGGGATGAGTGTAAGTCAAGCAAAAAAAAAAAGAGAGGAAATTCGTATGGGGAGAGAGGGGTAGTTTAGACAGTCATATTTTTGCATGAAAAACAAGCAAACAACATGAAGAAGTGAGTTGGAGCTGGAGCAGTTATGGAGGGAAAAATCTAGAGCATTTTTGGAGCTCAAGATTGAACAAGCAATTGGTCAGGATTGAAGAAGAACCAAGTTGTCAGACTTGAAGAGTGAACTCATTGGGATTTGTACTGCAACAATAAGTTATTGTTGTTGTTCCCTAGTAGTTTTCCTAGCAGTGAGCTCCCTTGAGTTTCCTAGTAGTGAGATTCCTCGTTACATGCCCCAAAGAGTCCCTAATAAACGAATGGGATGTCCGATGGACTAAGATAAGTGAAGGGGTACATTCATTGGGTTTGGTAGGTTGAGAGGAAGAGAGCTGGTGAAAAATCAGGATACTTGTAGGAGAATGTCAGTGGGTTGTGGGATTTTTCTGAGCTGTGAGTGGACAATGAGAGATCACCCTTTTTTTTTATTCCTAGCCCCAACTCGGGGTGACTTGTTGTTTATATATGGAACAAGAAGTCTATTGTTGGGTGGAACATCCATCCCAACCAATTGGTTGCACAATTGTTATGAAAAGATAAGTGTTTTATATGTTTTCTGAGTTATATTATTAGTTTAATTTATTATGCATTAGCTCTGTGAATGAGATTGATTTATATGTTGTTGTAATGAGTTACTATATGCATTCATGTGTTATTTTATCATGTTGTAGATGCATTTAGATAATGATTAAATATGTATGATTAAGTAGTTGGTAAGATATGTGAATTTATTTAGCATAATTTTTTTATTTTATGTGTATTTCAGAAGTAATGGACCTCAAGTAAGTTGGGGTATGTTACACCAAGAGTCAAGCATGTCACATGATTTTATTTTTCCAATCACTTTCTCAATCCTGTAGTAATTTATAATACTCCTTCTCGATTTATTCAATTTTTTGTAAGTGTCCTTGATCAGGAACATGGCCTACCTCTTTTGATGACACCCCAAATGTGCATATAATTCCTTCGGCTGACTATCGCTTTTTTCAACCTGTTCGTTGACCACTTCAAAAAAAAATCTTTAATGATTTAATGAACGCATAAACTACTTGCAGGGGGAATTATCCAATTGTTGATAGAAGGGAATCCAATAATTTTTTACCAAAGCTAAAAAATATGGTTCCTGGCCCCAGCTTCGATTGTATTTAAAGGGAGCACCTAGTTTGGTCATTTGTGGGTCCAATTCTAGGAAGATAGGGAAGTGATCAGATAACCTCACCTCATTTTCCCATGACTAATATTTTGAGGATCCAAGGAGGAGCTCACTTTTAACCAAAAACATGCCCAAACATTTGGATATCCCTTGAGAACCCCCTATGTTGTTAAACCATGTCGAAAAAATATCTAAAGGTTTAATTTCCACCAGGTTATCGGCCGCCAACCCATTCCAAAAGTATCCCACCAAAACATCAGCATGAGCATTCTCCCTCTAAAATTCAGATCTGAACATTGTGAAGTTTAGGTCGCCTCCAATGATAATATTGTCCACCTGACAAAGTTGAGAATCAAAGAATCTATCCTTCTTGTCATTGTAGGGCCCATATAGATTTAGAACCATTATATTTTAATCGAGACCATTGACGACGACTTTTGTGCAGAGGGCCTGAAAAAATTTGAGAAAGAATTTATCATACTCAAAGTGGAATTCCATCCTAAGATCAACCCACTAGATAAGCCAATAGCATCTAAAGCCAAAAAATTCCAATCCTTCAAAAATAAATTTAGTGTAGGGATTATGGACACCCAAAAACCCATAGTTTCCTAAAATAGGACACATTAGGATTTTATTTCTCCATCAATCATTTCAGGGCCACTAGTTTGTCCTGGCCCCCCATCCTTCAAACATTAGTTGAAAGGAGTTTCATTTGGAACCCTATGTGGGGGCCTGTTGTTATTTAAGGTCCCTAAAATTATAATGTTACTTGCCTTCGTTAATTTATTTGATGTATTTTTTCTACACAGAGATGAGAGCAAACTTTTGACCTAAAGGGACCATGCCCTGACCCAGAAGGGTGTCCATGTCAAGACGCTTGGAGAGGTTTGGAGTCTTCAGGGGTTGTCCCCAAGGCCTAACATTATAGTGGCCAACCCTCGAACTACTGTTGAATGAGGATGTCGAAGGGGTTGAGGATATTTACAAGGATTCACTTGCAATGGAATGGAGAGTCCAAGGAAACTATCATAGTCCTATGGTTCTACAGTGTCCCTCACTTCCTAGTTAGGAATCAAGGGTTTTTCTTCCCCACCACCCAAATCAAGGGGGATAAATGGAGAGACAAATGGAATTCCATCCTAGTAGCCCAAAACATCAGATAAATGAGAGACAAGTAGGTACTCACCAGAGTAACATTAGGCGAGGCCTCTGCCCATCCACATTGGGCTTCATTCATTTGAAGGAGAAAAGGTATATGACCAAGAGCCCACTTGATTGTAGAAAATATTATGATTGACTTCAATCCATGGAATCGAAATATCTCCCACGATGAACTTCCCACTATATATATGGGGATCTTCTTCCTCAGCTCAGTAGGTTTCCACACCTCAAACAGCTAAATCCGTAGATTTAGAATTTAAGGTACCAAGTTCCCAAATGTTTTTATGCCAGATCTTCTTCGAAAACCCTCGGGGGAAATCCACTATTATGTGGCCATACATATGGAAATGTGCACATTGGAAAGGAACATGTACATAGTCCAATGGTTATATATAATGCAAATATCCCATGATTAATTTGATTGATTCAAATAATCCCTTCATCATATCAACCTCCACCAACAAGTGTGTTATAGAGAAAATCTCTCCAGAAAGGAATTTTTCGTCAACCACTATAGCATTCCCTAAATGTTCCCCAATGGCCTTTATTGCAGCTACTGACCAAAATTCCAT
>JASDQU010010315.1:22793-35409 GCA_032191745.1 Picea mariana | reverse complement strand
TTGTGTTAGCCTGCCCTAATCAATTTTTCAGAGCCAATTTGGTTAAGTGGGTGGTATTCTTCCCTAATCTGCTGCCGTTAAATTCAGCCCGTTGCGTAGTTCACTATTGGGAGAAAACTAGTTTCCTCTGCTCGTTGCGTGGTTCAGCATTGGGATAAAACTATCTTCCTCTGTAAGTGTGTTGTTCTCTGCAACTTGTATTTATGCATTAGTGCTTCTGTTGAGTTTTGTTTTTCATAGAACTGGATTGTTTAATGACAAGTGCCTAAATTTGGAGTCTATTTAGATGTAGGGTGTGTTGATTTGGGTGCATGGAGTCCGTATGTATGTAGATATGCTGATTTGGGTGTATGTAGATCTGCATTACAATCGCAGATCTAAAAATTTTGGGATGGCATTTCAAATTCTAACTCTCAGGTTGGTGTGTGGACAGATTCTCAAGGATGGTGCTGTGGGTTTTCGGCTATGGGTCCTTAGTTTGGAATCCAGGTTTTAAGGCTGACGAAGAATTCGTTGGATATATCAAGGGCTACCAAAGAGCTTTTCATTTAGGTCAGAATTTCTTTGATATTAATGAGTTATTCACATCATTGAATAAGTGAAAATGTGGTGGTGCTGCAATGGCTGTTTAAAGGCATTTCTTCCTTGCGCTTTTTGCAGCTTGTACTGACCACCGTGGGACTCCACAGTCTCCAGCTCGGACCTGCACATTGGAAGCACAGGAGGGAGCGATTTGTGTAAGAACAGAGAATCTTCTTATACTCACATATATCTTATGTCTATATACCCCATAGAAATTCTGAGCTATGTACATTGCTGGGATATACTAGATATTTTGCAATAGGGAATCCATGTAGAGGCCGCTTAAATTCTGTTTGTTTTTATTTGTCTTGTGAAGGGTATTGGATATAGGGTATTGTTCTGCATTTTCATTGCTTTTTCTGCATGTACTTACACTGTTTTTTTTGTTGATATTCTTAGTGGGGTAGAGCTTACTGTGTGAGAGGAGGACCAGAGAAGGAAAGATTGGCCATGGAGGTAAGATGAAAGGGGAGGCTCACTGTTTTGCTTAGCAAGTTTTTATTTCTTTGCCTATTTATGGGCAAAACGCTGATGGGTTTTTACTGAAATACGTGATAATCAGTATCTGGAAAGGAGAGAATGCGAATATGATCTGAAGGCCTCTGTAGATTTCTACACCGTAAGATGCTCTGCTCTGCTTCATTTGTCTATATATATGACAACTGCCTGCAGTTTTTGGAAATATATAAAAGCTATTCATGTGTTTTGACCTTTTCATATAATGCCCGATCTTCAATGGTGGATTTGATATTGTAGGAGGAAGGAGAATCTGCAACCCCATTTCTGACTGGAGTCCTAGTGTGAGTACAGGCAGAGTTGATCTCATAACACTAATTTCTCTGGGCTTTTTCTTAATTTTTCTTGCTTTGTGTTACAATCCAATATATTTAGCTCCTGCGTTTTTGACGAAGTCATCTTCTTGGTTTGATTGATTCTTGCAGATTCATATCGACTCCAGACAAAAGCATAAACAAGTACTATCTAGGCCCAGCCTCATTACAAGAAATGGCAAGGTATATAACATTATATTTGACCCAAGCATTTACACATACATTTTTTATACTTTCCACGAACAAGAGGAATCTGTGCTTTACATTTCTTATGCTCTCAATAGAAAGAGTAATCTGTGTTTTACATTTTTATGCTCTCAAAAAAATGAGGAATCTGTGTTGGATAAGGAAAAAAATGGTAATAAGGAATTTGTTTTGGTATATATAAAAAAAAACAAAACAAGGAATCTGTATTTAGGAATTTGTATTTGTATTTAGGAATTTGTATTTGATAGATAGCTGGGTTGAGTTCTTATGTTTTTAGTTTTAGTTTGGTTGGTGTTTTTAGCTTTAACTGATTTAACTTTGGTTGGTTGGGTAGCATGTTTGTTATCTTCTCCATTTCTTAATGAACATATTGACCTATTGTGATATTGTAAGGTTAAAAAGATAAATGTGGCCATCTTGTAATGGACATATTGACCTATTGTGATAAGGTTAGAAGGGTAAATGTGGGTAGCATGTTTGTTATCCTCTCCATCCCACCATGAACATATTGACTTAATTGTTCTCCATCTCATAATGTCCATATTGACTTATTGAACATATTGACTTATTGTGATAAGGTTAGAAAGAGAAATGCCTCAAAATGAATCCTACTCCTACTCCTACTCCTACTCCCATGAAAAAACTACTCCTACTCCTACTCAAGATTGATATCTTACATATTTTCATGAAAAAAATAGCTCCCACTCCCACTCAAAAAATACTAATACTACTGCTACTTAACTGGATTGAACTGGATTGTGAGATTAAGAAAAAGTGAAAGTTTGAAATGTGAGACAACTTCCCATGAAAAAAATATTCCCATGACTTAAACAAATAATTAACTAATTGTGAGATTAAGAAAAAGTGAAAGTTTGAAATATGAGAGAACTTCGAACTTCATTTCACTTATAGATGGCATCGTCTTGTATTTAGGCAAATTGCAAAAGCTGCTGGTCCATGTGGGAATAACCGTGACTATCTTTTCAAGTTGGAACAAGCCTTGGACGGCATTGGTGAGTTTTGCTTTTGACATACTGGCCTTTCATATATGCATGTTCTGAATACTATGTTTCGCTGAAGTTGGAATGCAATTCAGAACTTGATTTATTGTTATAATGTTATAGGCCATGCAGAGCAGGGGGTGATTAAGCTTGCAAATGAAGTCAGGAAAATTCTTGGAGGCATTCATGACGTTTTCCATCTATCACCGTTGTGACGTTTACCACAGAAGAAAGAGGAGGCTAGTTACAACTTCAACGATATATCACCAAATGCTAATTTCTGAAATGGTTACATTCTTTTCTACTAACAGTGCTGAATATGCATAAATACTCCAACCTTGAAAGTTGTCAAAGTGGTTCACTGTTTCCAAATTGACCGAGTTTGACTAAGTTTTCCTATTGATAATATTGAGATTGACAATTGTATACTTACCAGTGATATAAAAGTGCTTTTTGAAGATAGAAAAGCACATGATGGGGTGTATTTGGACAGTGCCATTTGAAGATAGAAAAGCACATGATGGGTTGTATTTGGGGGTGTATTTGAAGATAGAAAAGCACATGATGGGCTGTATGTGTGGAAAGAAGGAAAATAATGTGGATTTTATAAGCATATTTTTCATGCTTGAATCATGGTGTATTTGGAAGTACATTGTTTACTTTGAATCACAAGTTGGTGTATTTGGAGTACATTGTTTATTCTGAATCTCAAGTTGCATCGTTGAAATTTGTTAAATTTTTATTATTTATAAAGTTTGCTAAATTTAACTAATTTGTCAAATTTATTTTTATCATATATAATTTGATAAATTGGATCGATAAAATTTGACTAGTTTGTTAAATTTTTTTTTATTATATATAATTTGATAAATTTGTGTTGTTTAGTGATTTATGGTATGTACATCTTAAATTATATCAAATTTAATTAGTATATCAAATTTATTTTTATCATATATAGTTTGCTAAATTTATGTTATTTAGTGATTTATCTAAGATGTATATCTTAGATCACAATCTATGATGGATGAAATTCAAAGTTAAAGTGAATCATAATTTAGAGAGTGATCATAATCTATATAATGGTGAATTCACAAAGTTTGTGTGAATCATAATGTAGAGAATACATTGTGTATATTTTAGATCATACTCTATAATGGGGAATTCACAAGGTTTGTCTAAATCATAGTTTAGAGAGTACATTGTGTTTAGAGAGTACATTGTGTATTAAAATAGGATTCATAATTTATAAAATTGTTTTATATTTTTATATTAAAAAAATTTATTTATAATTCATAAAATTGTTTTAAATTTGTATTAAAATTAATTATTAAAAATTCAATAATAAAGAATGATTTAATAATTAAAAAATCATTTATATTATAATTGTTTTAAGTTTTTATATTAAAAAATTTAAAAAATTCAAATTTAAATTTTTTTAAATAATCTTATGATTATTTTTAAAATTTATTTTATTATTTAAAATGAATTGTAAATTAGAAAATACATTCTTTATTATCAAAATAATTTTAATTTATTTTTATTATTTAAGGGGATTATGATCTAGGAATATGTTTTTTTATTAATATGGGAATCATAATTTATAAAGGTTTCATATTTTTTTGGATATTTTTTTACCATCTTGTGAAAAATTGTTAGATTTGTAGAAATTGAGTGATTATTTCTGTTTAAGGGTTTTTTTCAGCTTTCAGAAATAGATTTTGAATAACAAAAAATAGTGATTAAGCCATTTTGTAGAATACTAGGACAATACCTTTATAAAGGTGTTTAAAACTTTTCAATTTTAACATGATGATGGATTAAGTTGATAAATTTTTACAATTGCCATTTTAGAGAATATCAGGACAATTAAAATTTTTCAATTTTAACATGATGGTGGATTAAGTTGATAAATTTTTACAATTGCCATTTTAGAGAATATCAGGACAATTAAAATTTTTCAATTTTAACATGATGATGACTAAGTTGACAAATTTTTACAAAATAATTGAGGGATTACAATTTTAAGAATATCAAATTAACATTAAAATCAAAATTAAAGATTTTCAAAGATTTTAATTAATAATATATATTTTTTCAAAATTTTTACAAAACATAAAATTAAAAATGTTTGATAAGTAAAAATTTTAAGCATTTTTGACTTTCCCCTAACTATCACCAAAATCTGACAACTTGATTGTTGCAGAAATTACAATTTGACATTGCTTAAATAATATGTAAAAACCTTAATAGTGCAATTTTCTGAATTTCCTATTGGATTTTGGGCAAAACTTGTCCAAAAAAGTGCCCCGAAAAGGGTAAAAACGTATTAGTTGAATTTGTATATTTATTTTTTGAGAATGTGAGACTTGAATATTTGATATGTACTTTGATTTTTTAAATCTATTTTTTTGAGAATGAGTGACTTGTAGGCTTTTTATTTTCAAGGGTGTTAAAATATTGATTTTTTCACCTTAAAAGTTAGTAGAACTTTTTTTGAGACTTCATTGTTGTCGATACTGGTAATTGATATAAATTGCAAAATTGTTGATGCTTAAGTTTTAAACACTCCATCCTAAGGATATCAAAATAGTAGAATCTATGATCTCCCTAACCTAGATAAGAGATCTTATATCTAGCTCAATTAATAAGAGATCTTATATCTAACTCATAATTGAGCTAATTGTTTGGGCTAACTCTTGGGGTTCTCAAGTAGTTTTGCACAAGTATTTTTTTCTTTCGAAGTGTTCAAAATATTTTAAAAGTAAAACTTTCACTCGTAAAGTGTGACGTCAACTTATCATGTCCATACCACTTGGTAAGTTGTGACACTTTTATGGCTACTTGTATTCAATTACCAACTAGTTTTGAACATGTGCCATATGGTAGAGTTAGTTTAGACAACCAGGATTCAAATGAACTTAAGTATCATTCACAAAGAAACAAATAGATATAATGAAAAAATTAAGTATCATTTACAAACAAACAAATAGATATAATGAACAATTCAGTAAATATTATGAACAAATCAAGTGATAGAGGACTTATAAAAATATGTGGTTGATAGTCCAACTAAATAGCAGGGTTATTTGCATTTAGTAGAGTTTGCTTAAAATAATAACCAACTTTTATAAGATTGAATTCTTTGAAAGCTTTGAATGGATGATAAGTAGTTTGAGTAACAATGGATCACATGGTATTTGGACCAATTTTTTTTACAAGAGATGAATGAACAAGTTAATGTGATAGAATAGAAGTTGCAAAGGACTCAAGATTACCAAAATGACTAAAATCAACACCAAGAAAGTTAAGAGGGAATTCAATATTGAAATACTATATTTTCATAGTAAAATCAAAGAAATGTTTCTTGATATTAGGGATTTTTTAAAAACGAACTCCATGTTATAATGGACCTCTAAAAATATTAGATAGAAATGGACTTGTATCTTAGAGCCTTTCATTATTACTAATAATATGATTCCTGATGTATTTCATGTTTCTATTACTAAAACAATATGTGCATAATCCTAATCACATAATTGATTAAATCTATAATCTAGGTAGACTCATGCACATGAAGAGGAGAAAAAGAGATTTCATGTTGGTGATCTTGTACTTATATATAACATTAAAGAACGCAAGAAGCCCACAAGTTATAAAGGCATTGCCAATGCCTAACATTATCAAAGACAAAGAAAAATGGGCTAGTGCAAACCAAAACATTATAAGAGATTGTACAAAAAATGTAGTGAATGGTGCAAGTTGTAGCAAGTAGTCAATACATTAAAAAAAATATTCTTTGTACTAGGGTGGTGCTAATTGTTGATAAGAGATCAATAGTAACTATATAACCTTCTATTTGCCTCCACAAAATATAAAAGTAGATATGTTACCTTTATTTCTTCAAATTCTCAACAACAATAGAATAAAATGGTCATTCATGAGGAGAAACAAAAATGTTAATAGGTGCACTTGAGGAGATCACAATTTTAGCAATTTGGAAGACCCTCTATCAAAACCCTTAGTTTTAATGCCACTTGAGTGAATAGGCCAAGGTTTACTAATGCAAACAAAATTTAACTCATAAAGATCCATTTAAGATTCAATAGAAGGATGGAATCATAGGGAGCTCACCCCAAAGTAGTAAACTCGAATAAAGGGCTAGAACAAAACCTTCAACATCATTTGATAAACCCATTACTGACATGTTTTACCTCTAATAAAGTAATCTATTTGAGGGATTGTGAATTTACATATGTGAACCTAATGAAGAAGGAAGACAAGGATTTGATATGACATGGATTGACATGTGCCAAGATAACCACTCATAAAGTGCATAATTTTTTATCTACCAAAAGTTGAAATAATAAATGAAATAAAGTTGATAAAAGTTGATATGAAATTGAACAACGAAGTTGGATCAAGATATAAGATAAACACAAGCAAGTTCAAATGGATGAATGGTTCACATAATTGGTAACTGATAGTAAAATTTGAGTTCAAAACTTGCATGTTCATACCCTGAAGTTCGTATGCAAGGGTGGGACACATACAGGCCCCATCATGGCACCATGATTATAGTGAAAATCTCATATATGCACACAAAAGTGTCATAACTCATGTTCAATAAGATCATTGTCCATGAGCATGTGGAGTGAAGGGAAGAAGGGCCACATTAAAAATCATGTTATCGTCCCACCTTCCACCCCAAGAAAGATATTGGTAATGTAGAGTGCAAAGGAAGGGATCATGCCATCATCGAAGGGTGTAAGGTACTAGATCTGTTATAATAGTCGAAAAAAAAAATATTGTAGAGAATAACAACGAAACAACACAATAGATGAAACCACACCACCAAACTAATACATTTATTGATAGGAAACAATGTTCACTTGCCTCTTAGAGGGGGGCAACCTCAAATAAAGCAACACTTTATTACAATAATTCTCAAGACAAAAACTTCTCATGCCCTCGACCCCTATTTATAATAAATCTATCTACCAAAAGAACAATCTAGAGGAAGATCTTCTAGAAGCGAAAGCTTCTATTAGGTCTTCTTACATTTGAATTATTCTTCCTTATTACTAGGCCTTATTAATAATGGCCTTTATTACATGAAAATTATATTATTCTACCTATGTGAGGGGTTAGGGAGGTTAGGTTCCTAACATGCTCTCCCCCTTAAAAAAAAAACATTGTCATCAAGGCTTGAGATGAGGAAATTGTTGCAGAATGGTAGATGGCTCACAGGTGGCATCTGCTAGAGTTGTATCTTTCCATTGTATTAACACTTCATTGATGGTGTGCTGATAGAGACAACGCTCACTCTAGTCCAATATTGCTTGTGGCTGCAACCAAATGGAGCCTTCTTCATCCAACTCGGGAAGACTGGTTTGAGTTTGACACTTAGTTCCAATCACCTTCTTTAAGTAGGATACATGAAAAACATGATGGAGCTTAGAATGACTGGGAGAAGGTCATTGATAGGCCATCTATTCCACGCCCTTGAGAACTGTATAAGGACCATAAAATTTGGGCGCCATTTTTTGACAATGGTCAGCCTTGAGTAAAGTCTGCTTATAAGGTTGCAATCGAAAAAACACTTGGTCCCCTTCAACAAAGTGATGTTCTGAGCGACCTTGATCTGCTTGTTGCTTCATCCAATTTTGAGCCATGACCAAATTCTCTTTGAGGGTACAAAGAATAGTCTTTCGAACTGTAAGAGTTTGGTCAATTGCTTGGACCTTCGAGACATCGGGCATGTATGAGAGAACTGAAGGTGGATTTTTTCCATACACTACTTCAAAAGTAGTCATGCGAGTAGATGTATGGTAAGAAGTGTTTTACCACCATTCAACTAGGGGTAATCATTGAACCCATTGATTTTTCCTTTCAGATGCAAAACACCTCAAATATGTTTCCAAACACTTGTTGACAACTTCAGTTTGACCGCTAGTCTGAGGATGATAGGAGATGTTGAGATGCAATTATGTGCCATGTAGCCTGAACGATTCTTACCAAATATTACTGGTGAAAGTGGGCTCTCTGTAATAAATAATAGAATGAGGCATGCCATGAAGCTTGAAGATACGATTCATGAAAAATTGAGCCACAATGGAGTCAATAAATGGGTGTTGAAGAGCATATAAATGAGCATACTTGGAAAGAAGATCAACTGCCACCATGACGACTGACTTATTTCTTGATTTAGGTAATCCAACAATGAAATCCATAGAGATATCCCTCCAAATAACAGGTGGAATCAAAAGCAGTTGTAGTTTTCCAAGGGATTTGACTATTTCTCCCTTGTTATGTTGACAAACATCACATTCCGCCACAAAAGTGCAAACGTCATATTTCATACCATCCCAGAAAAAAGAACGTTTGACCCTGTCATAGGTTTTGGTAAACATTGAATGCCTAGCTGTGGGTGTAGCATGAAGCTCATAAAGCACCATGGATTTAAGTTGTGACTGCTTACTTAAACACAGACAACCTTTGTAGCGAAACTCATCATTGTGCTAAGAGTACCCTAGAGAAACTAGAGAATTGACTTGCAATTTTTGATCAAACACAAAATTTTGGGATCTTGCATCCATTCCTAGTGAACAACTTGGAGCCAATATGGTACAATGAAGGAGAGGGAAAAAATGGACCCTTCATCTTCATATTTTCTTGAAAGAGAATCAACAACCATATTGTTTTTTTCTTTCTTCTAAATGATCTCATAATCATATCCAAATAGCTTAGTCACCCATTTTTGTTGCTCCGACGATGAAATACGTTGCTCCAGAAAATACTTGAGGCTTTGATGATCTGTCTTAATTTGGAAGCGTTTCCCCAATAGATAAGGGTGCCAGAGATCCATTGCATGCAAAATAGCCAAAATTTACTTTTCATAGATTGATTGGCCCAAATGTCGTTTTGACAGTTGTTTGCTGGTAAAGGCCAAAGGCCAACCATCTTGCATATGGGTTGCTCTAATTCCTCTCCTGGAAGCATCACATTCCAGGACAAAGGTCTTTGTGAAGTCAGGAATGGCGAGGACATGAGTGGTGCACATAGCCACCTTCAAGGATTGAAATGAATGATTAGCTGCTGGAATCCAAGAGAAAAAATTATTTTTAAGGAGAGCAGTGAGATGTGCCACAATCTTTCTACAATTCTTAAAAAACTTGCGATAATAGCCTGTTAAAACCAGAAAACCACGCAAGCTTTTGTGAGTCTTAGGGGGAGACCAATCCCACATAGCTTCAATCTTCTTAGGATCCACCCTGACACCCAACTTGCCAACAATATGACCCAAGTACTAGACTTTCGAGGATCCAAAAGAACATTTAGATTGTTTGAGGAAAAGTTGGTGCTGAGAGAGTAGATGAAGAACTCGATCCACATGAGCAAGATGGGTTGGCCAGGTTTTACTATAGATGAGAAAATCATCAAAGAAAAATAAAACAAAATGACGGAGAAAAAGACAAAAGATATGATTTGTGAGGCTTTGGAAAGTGGAGGGAGCATTACAGAAGCCAAAGGGCATGACCAAGAACTCATTGTGGCCCTCATAAATTTGAAATGTAGTCTTAGGAATGTCTGTCTCTTTCATACGTATCTGGTTGTAGCCATAACGAATATTAGTAAGGAATTAGGCATCACTTAATTCATCAAAGAGATCATCAATGAAAAGAATGAGAAATTTGTCTTTGATGGTGAGTTTGTTGAGGGTGTGAAAGTTAGGACACATGTGCCAAGAGCCTTCTTTCTTAAGTACCATGACCATAGGAGAAGAATAGGGGCCGGTACTAGGACAAATAATTTCTGTGGCGAGCAATTCTTCAACAATTTTCTCAATTTCATTTTTCTTGGAAAATGGATGACGATAGGGACGAACATTGGGAGGAAGGATTTCGGGGATGAGGGGAATGGAATGATCACGAACATCATGATAAGGAAGAAGTCCCTAGGGAGTGGAAAAAACAACTTGATGTTTGGAGAGGATGGATTGGAGGTCATGAGGCACAAAAGGTGTCTCGATGGCGTGAATGGAATGGAATGGAGTTGTGCAATAATGCCAGAATGACCTTTTTTGAGGAGGGAACTTATCATATCAAGGGAACCTATTGTGATTCCTTGGAACTTATACTATTGGCCCTCCTGGTTGAATTTCATGGTTAATTCTTTAAAATCCATGAGAATGGGGCACATAGTCCTCAACCATTTGACACCCAAAAAAATGTTACAACCACCCATGTTGATAGAAAACATATGAGATTTCATGTGGTACTGACCAATTTGGAGACACATTTTCACAACGCACCCTACATTTCATGGACCTGCCATTGGAAATCATGATTTGAAAGTTGTTGACTGCTCGAATATAGCAATTAGTTTCTTGGGCACCATGGTGATGAATAAAATTATGGGTGTTGCCATTGTCAATGAGGATGATGATCTTCCGATGCTTATGGTAACCAATTAACTTGAGGGTTTGGGGACTAGAGAAGCTAGTGAGAGCATTCAAGGAAATGATCGGTTCAACTTTTGGGGGCTTTGAGGGTGGAGTCAGGTTAGTGGGTTTAGGTGAATCGGTCATAGGGAGAGTCTCGACCTCTTCTTCAGAAACATCCTTAGAGATAGCCATAAAAAGATTTTGTTCCTTACACTTGTGCCTAGGAAAATATTTTTCATCACAATTATAACAAAGGCCCTTGAGTTGGCATTCAACCATTTCTGTATGGATCAATTTTTAGATATTTATTGGAGTGGAAGGAGGAGCGAGAGTAATTGGTTTAGGGTGATGAATAAATGATGGTTTTTTGGTTTGAAAAGAGACAACCTGTTGTGCTTCCTTAGATCTTTTAGTAGATTCCACCCAACTCTGGGGGCAATCCATGAGGACGTGGGAACAAATCTCATCCTTGAGGCCACTGATAAAGCACTCTTAAAAAACAAAATCAGACATGCCCTTTGTACAGAAATCCAATCGCTCAAAGGCAGCTATAAAGTCTTCCATTGTGCTAGATTGTTTCACCTTTTTCAAACGGCCTAAATGGTGGGTTTCAATGTCAAAACATTCATAAAGATCTGTAACAAATTGTGTCCAAGCCACATACCCTTGGCAAACATTTTTTTACCCATTGCCACCATTACCAATGTTCTTGATATAGATGGAGAACACCACAACGAAGTTTGGCCAACTCATCTGTAATGTCGTACAAAGAGAAATAATGTTCCATTTGAGTTACCTAGCCGGTGGGATCCGAGCCATCAAATTTGTTCACATCCACTCGTGGAAGGTGTAGGTCATGATGAAAGTGATGGGGATAAAAATTCCGGGAATTGGAGGAAGTTTCACCTTTGGGGTGCAAAGGTGGGTCAGAGGAGGTAAGGTCTTTGGTAATATTAAGCTTGGTGCAAATCTGGCCAATGAAGGATTCAAGATGGGTAGAGAGGTCATGTTTCAGGGTTTCCATTTTTGTGTCTATGGTGGAATGATTTTTGTTATTGATGGTGGTAATATTGGCACTGATTTGATGCACTTCTTTCTAGGCTTCTACGAAATCAGATGACAAGGTATTGAGGCGGGCTTCAAGGTCTTGGCTACAAGTGTGGGCCATGATGAAGGGGGGAACTGGAAACGGGTGGGTGGGACCACACAAAAAAGAGGTTATGGGTGAAGGGTATCATGATGATTAGGGTGACGAGGGGAATCCAATGGGGTAAGTCCCAAATAAGGGGGCCGAAAGGGGGTAGGGTCCACAAAAAAATATTTTACTAAAAAATGATTGGTATGACTGTGATCAGGGAGGAGAGATGAATCCAATGGGATAGGGCTCAAATAATGGTGCATGCAGGATCCAATATTTTTTTTTTACTCTTGCAGATTTATCCTCCGCTCTGATAGTGACTTGTAAGGTACCAGATCTATTATAATAGCTGAAAACATAAATATTGTAGAGAATAACAGCAGAACAACACAATAGATGAAACCACAACACCAAA
>JASDQU010010315.1:0-16515 GCA_032191745.1 Picea mariana | reverse complement strand
AGTTGTAGCCACCTTTCGGTTGTAGCTGGAGAACATAGGGGGTTGTAGCCTCCTTCTGGTTGTAGCCAGAGAATTGGGGAGTTGGAGCTTCCCTCAGGTTGCAACCTGAGAAAATAGGGGGTTGGTGCCTCCTTCCAATTGCAGCTAGAAAACAAAGAAAGTTGGTGCTTCCAATGAATGTAATTCGTAAATAAATATAAGAAAAATCATTCCATGGTTTTCTCCCACTTTGGGTTTCCACGTAAAAACACTAGTGTATTGTGTATGTGTATGATTTATCATTTGTTCATTGTTTATTTACTCTGTAACTATTGGATGATAATGCTACATTGATATAACACTTGGATTTTATGGATTACATTGCTCTATTACTAATTCACCCCCCCTCTCAATAATCCAACAATTGGTATCAGAGCTGGTTCCTTCAGAAATTAGTTTAACCATTGAAAGGTATATCATGGAGAGAAACAACATGTATAAAAATGGAATACCACAGTTTGATGGACATAAGTATGCATTTTGGAGCAGAAGGATGAAAACATATATACAGACAAAGGGATTTGAAATTTGAAAATCAATTGTAGATGGATACAAAGAACTAACAGTTCCACCGACAAATGAAAGAGAAATAAAACTCTGGCAAAATAATTCCAAAGCCACAAATGCACTTCTGAATGGTCTTTGTGAATCAATATACACCAAAGTTATACATTGTAAATCTGCTAAAGAGATTTGGGACAAACTTCAAAATATTTATGAAGGAGATTCAAAAGTCAAAGTAGCAAAGCTTCAAATTTACAGAGGCCAGTTCGAACAACTAAAGATGAAGGAAGATGAGAATATTACAGCTTACTTCTTATGAGTCGATGAAACAGTAAATGAAATCATAGGATTAGGAGAAGAAACTAAAGAATCTATAATTTTTCAAAAGGTACTAAGATCTCTTCCTATGATATTTGATCCTAATATATCATCACTAGAAGAAAGAGAAGATATAGAATCAATAAGCATAGACAAACTACATGGAATCTTCATAACATATGAAATGAGAACTGGACAGGAAAATTCAGATATAAAAGAAGCATCTTTCAAAGAATCCAAAAGGCCAAAACAAAAGGGAAAGAAAAAAGAAAAAGAACATAGCAACAACAGTGACATCTCAAAAGATGATGAAGAAATGACCAACTTTCTCAGAAGATTGAACAAGGGAACCAATGATAGATATAAAGGTAAGTTTCCATTGATTTGTTTTAATTGTGATGGTATTGGTCATTTTGATAACAAATGTCCTCATAAGAAAAATAAGATGAATGATGAAGATTAATCAAATAGAAAACAAACATATAAAGGAAAAAGAACCACAAAGAAAACTTTCAAGAAAAGCTTATGCACCAAAGAATATATCTCCTCATCAGATGAAGATGAAGTCAGTGACAGTGAGACAGAAAGAGATTTATTCATGGAAGTAGAAGAATCTGATAAAGAAGACATTGAAGAATAATATGAAGAGGCAGAAGTTGACTACTGAGAAGAATTGTTGTGTTCCATATAAGTTATAAGAAGAGAAAAGAAGAAAAACAAGAAGCTACAAGCAGAACTAGACAAGAAACAAGACACTAAGGAACTAGATCAAATGATCACAAATTTGAAGGTTCAAATTGAAGAAGATAAAAGAATTGAAGAAGCACTCAAATAACAACTAGAAGAAAGAGACAGGATCATTGGAAATTTGGAAGCAGAGATTGTCACATTAAGAAAGGATCTTCAAAAGAAAAATATGCAGAACAACTCAAAAGTTTTGGATGACATTATCAACAGTCAAAAGCCTCATCATGACAAGTCCGAACTTGGATACAATCAGACAAAAAATGGATTAAGCTCCAAAACATCAGAACAAGAAAAATATCCAAAAAGCTATGCAGAAACAATCAAAGGGGATAGGAAGACATACACAGAAGATTATAGGGACACTCCTCCACTGAGAAGATTTAGATTTTAGAATCAACAACCAAAATAAACATATAGGCTTCAGGAAGAAGAAGGATTCATAAGAGTAACTCCTTTTAGAAGATATTCAACTCCCAGGCATCAAAACTATATTTTTTGGTTTATATTATGCATGCAATAATTTTGGACATAAAGATGTGAATTGCAGAGCTAACAACATGAACATAAGCAACTTTGAAAGTCATACACAAAAGGGTTATCTAAGAAGGCCTAGTGAAACACAGAGAAGAAGTTACAATAGGTTTGAATCATTGAGCACTAAAGTGGAATTCTACAAGTGTAACAACTTTGGACACATGTCCAAAGATTGTAGAATGACAACCCCTCCTAGAGAACCACAACATAACAAAAATAGTCACAGAAAAGAACCTCAGAAGAGGACATGGATAAAAAAGCAGAATCAATATAGCAATGAATAATGCACATTCACTCTAAAAGCTAAGCAGAATAAATGTGGTTGGTATGTTGACAATGGTTGTTCAAAACACATGATAGGTGATAAAGACAAGTTTCTTACATTAAGAAAGGAAAGAAATGGATCAGTCTCCTTCAGAAATGATGATTCATCTAAAATCATTGGAAAAGGCACAACCGGAATTGAAAACAAGAATACCAAGGTAGAAAATGTTCTACTAGTAGAAGATATGAAACATAATCTTCTAAGTGTAATTCAAATGTGTGACCAAGGTAATAAAATTACTTTCGATTCACAGAAGTGCGAGATAAAAAAACAAGGTTCCGGAAAATTGATTGCAACAACTGCAAGAACTTCAAGCAACATATATGTACTAAGTGAAATTGGAAATGAAAAGTGTTGTCTAGGAAAGGAAGATGAAGGCTAGCTATGGCACAGAATAACATGTCACATACACTTTGAAAACCTTGTCAAAGACAATATAAAGGAAGTCGTTAGAGAAATTCCCCAGATCACGAAACCAACCAACACTTTATGCAAACATTGTCAACAAGGAAATAAAACAAAGACTAGGTTCAAATCAAAGGAATACTCAATGACAAGACCACTGGAAATTGTGCATACTGATCTAGTTGGACCAACTACAACAAAGGGTTTAAAAGGTGAGAAATACTTTATGTTATTAGTTGATAATTATACAAGAATGACTGCAGTTTGCTTTCTCGGGAATAAGTCAGAGGATTTTGAAAACTTCAAGGTCTACAAGGAAATGGTTGAAAATTAAATGGATTCAAAAATCAAATGTTTGAGATATGATAATGGATGAGAGTTCACTTCAAAGGAATTTATGGACTACTACAGCAGACATGGAATAAAAATGGAATTCTCCGTTGCTAGGACACCTCAACAAAATGGAGTTGTTGAAAGAAATAACATGACAATACATGAAATGGATTGAACAATGCTAATGGATTCAAAATTGCTAGATATTGTTTGGACACATGTAGTGCATATGTCAGTTCACATTCAAAATAGAGTAATTCTTAGAAACAATACTAACAAAACTCCCTACGAGCTATGGAAAGGAAGACCAACAAATGTGAAGCACTTCAGAGTATTTGGAAGCAAATGGTACATCAAAAGAGAAGATGGAAGAATGAGAAAGTTTGACTCTCGTGTGGAAAAAGGAGTACTCGTTGGTTACTCAAGTACAAGAAAAGCATACAAGTTTTACAATCTGAGGTTGAACAAAGTTGTGGAAAACATCAATGTAACAATTGATGAAATAGGTGGACGAGAATTAAAGGAAGATTAAAATGAATCAATCGAACAACTTTACGAAGAAGAAGTATAAGATGAAGAAGAAGTAGAAGGGGAAGATGAAGAGGATCAGAAAAAAGTAGAAGAGAAAGTTCATCAAGTGCCTCAAAAGACACCTAGAAAACGAGTATAGAAGAATCATCCTTCAGATTATATTATCAGAAACAAGGATGCGAGAGTCGAGACTAGAAGAAGAATCCGTTCTCCAGAACAAATTCACCTAACACTCTTATCTATGATTGAACAAAATAGTTTTGAAGAGGCCAACAAGGATGAATTCTGGAATAAGGCCATGGATGAAGAATTAGATCAAATAGAGAAGAATGACACTTGGGAATTGGTTCCAAGACCAAAAAATGAGAATGTGATTGACACAAAGTGGGTATTCAGAAATAAATTGAATGAAGACAAACATGTTACAAGGAACAAAGCCATATTGGTATGTAAATGATACACACAACTTGAAGGAATTGACTTTGAACAGACATTTTCCCCAGTTGCCAAAATGGAAGCAATCTGATTGTTTTTAGATTATGCATGCTCAAAGAATATTAAAGTGTATCAAATGGACGTGAAATCAACTTTTTTGAATGGGGAACTTGAAGAAGAAGTATACATTGAATGACAAGAAGGGTTTCAGTTGTCAGAGAACGCAGATTATGTGTGTAAATTGAAGAAGGCCTTGTATGGTCTCAAACAAGCTCCTAGAGCATGGTACTCTAGACTAGATAAATATCTACAACATGTAGGGTTCAGAAAAGGAAGTGTAGACAACAACCTCTACATCAAGGTAACTCAAGATAGTATTTTATTAATTGAAGTTTATGTTGATGATATTATTTTTCGAAGTACTGATGATAGGTTAAGCCATAAATTTGCAAAGGATATGCATAATGAATTTGAAATATCATTACTTGGAGAAATATTCCTTCTTTCTAGGTCTTCAGATACATCAAAGAAACCAAGGAATTTTTATTTCTCAAACTAAGTATATAAGAGAAATGCTAAAGAGGTTTGGAATGGAAGATTGCAAACTAGTTATCACTCCTATGAAAACCAGTTCCAAGTTGAGAAAATATGATGATTCAAAGTCTATAGACTAGAGGAAATACAAGTCAATGATTGGTAGCTTACTATATGTGACAACATCCAGACTAGATGTAATGCAGGCAGTTGGATAGGTTCCACGATTTCAAGAAACACCAAAGAAATCACATGTATTAGCAGTGAAGAGGATTTTCAGATATCTCAAAGGAACAAAAGAGTTTGGATTATGGTATCCAAAAGGAAAGGATCTATCACTTATTTCCTACATAGATGTAGATTGGGCAGGTTGCATTGATGACCGACGAAGCACAAGTGGAGCAACGTTCTACTTGGTTGAGCATCTAGTATCATGGCTACACAAGAAACAATCATCAGTATCCTTATCTACAACCAAAGTAGAGTATATTGCAGCAACAACATGTTGTACACATGTTCTATGGATGAAACAAACTTTGATAGATATATAGGTTGAGTATGATGATCCCATTCCAATATATTGTGATAATACAAGTGCCATCAGTATCTCAAAGAACATATATGCACTCCAACACGAAGCACATTCCAATCAAGTATCACTTTCTATAGGAACAGATTGTAGAGAAGAACAACAGAGTTGAGTATGTGGGCATAAAACAACAAGTGACAGTCATCTTTACAAAACTGCTTTCACGGGAAGCCTTTGAGTATCTTTTCCAGAGACTCGAATTAATTTCTACTCCAAAATGAATTTTTTTGAATGCTTATCTTATATGTCTTATATTTACATGAGAAACCACCATAGAGAGGATGGTTCAAGTTGGGATATCAGTTTCAGGAATATTGAGTCATGGGGAGTATCCCCAAGGATAGTTCAGTTAGGGGGAGAAACCTTAGATGGAAAGATACCTTTTCCATTGATGACAAAGGGGGAGAGATTTATCATATGTAGAGCACAAAGGCATGGTTCTAGGGGGAGCGATGGTCATAGGGGGAGCATGAGTGACATGACTTCAGTATTGCATCAGAGTGTTTCCATCAATGCCAAAGGGGGATATTGTTGATTAATTGGGTTGGTTGTCATTGATGCCAACCTTTGAAGAAAGTCTGGTAGAGAATTCCGGTAGCATAATGGTTTGGGTAATGGACCTAAGTTTGTTTGATGAATAATGGTATGAGTTTTGATATATTTGTAGGTAAGTCTATTCCAATAGCACAATGGTTTGGGTAATGGACCCAAGTTTGTTTGATGGATAATGGTATGAGTTATGATATATTTACAGGTAAGACTATTCTAGATGGATATTATATGTCATACCATTTCCAGTGGTATATGGAACGTCACATAACTCCTCACGGTTAGAGATTTATGGCCATGTGAAGTTGGAGAACCCTCACGAGTCATCTAGAAGCCCCAAAAGGTCAAAGTAGTCAAAGTGGTTGCAAAGAAGAAATTGTTTAAATAATAAAGTGAAGTGATGAGTGTACTATAAGTCAAAGTGGATACAAAATAAATTACTTAAATAATAAAGTTAATGGAGAAATTACTAAGTCTACAAGTGGTTAGAAGTGGGTTAGCCCTAAAATAAGGAAAGTGGGTTAAGATGGTTAAAAGGTAATTTAATTAATAAAGTGAAGTGATGAGTGTACTATAAGTCAAAGTGGATACAATTTTTTTTTTTTAAATAATAAATTTAATGGAGAAATTACTAAGTGGAGAAGTGGTTAGAAGTGGGTTAGCCCTAAAATAAGGAAAGTGGGTTAATATGGTTAGAAGGTAACCCCTTGAGGAAGCTACATGAAAATATAAATAAGAGGCAAGGGTATCTCATTTTTAATCACACTTGAGCATATTGAATATATACAAGTGACTGAGGTAACCAAAGGATATCTAAGCCGAATTTCAGAGGGAAGGTGAAGTAAAGAAGGCCAAAATTCAAAGGAGGATAAATTCTTTTGATGATGCTTTCTAAGGTATGTTATTTACATGTCATTTCACCATTTTCGCAATAACTTTTTTTCTAGAATGATTCAGACTGTGAAATTGGGAGGCCGTTGAAGAAGCATATGCAAGTAGTTGTGATACAAATTTGAGCTTGTGGGTCGTTGTATTTTTGGATTTACACTCTGTGGAAAATAGGGTTTGGGGCTAGTCCTGAAACTAGTTTAAAACAGGTGTTTCAGGTAAAAACGTCATAACTTCTTCATAAAAGATTCAAATTTAGTAAAGAACAAATGTATTGGCTAGATTATAGCCGGTAGTATTCTTTGTACGATTGTCAGATCCATACAACAAATATTTTGTGTGGGGCACGCCCTATAATTTCGCTCTCTAGAATAAGCCAAAATTCAATAAGGTATGCCATTTTTGTTATAACTCATTTTCTGAGAGGATCCAAGTAGTGAAACTTGGAGGAATTGCATAAAATACACTGAAGAACATTGTGTACTATTTTCAGATCTTTATTCATTACATGTACATAATTATGATTATTGCAAGTTAGGGTTGTTGACTAATCCAAAATTAGTCATGTGAGACTAAAGTAAAGTTTGATGAAAATGCTAGTCTCTTATTATTAAAGTTAAGGAAGGTTTGTAGGCATGTGATCATATACACTAGGTCTATTACAGAGTTACAAATCAGTTTTGGATGATGAAACTGATGAGGGATTTTGGTTGAGGTACATGTTGAGTACATGGTTGAGACAAGTAGTTGATGCGTTGGAACATACATGAGGTGTATAGTTGATGATGTTGGTACATATTTATGAGTCATATTTTATGTGTATTTGATGCATGATTGGTACATATTTGGTGCATGGTTGATGCACTTGTTTATGGTACATGTTGATTACAGGTTATTTGGTACATGTTGTTACAGGTTGGTTGAATGCAGGTCAATGGTACAGGTTGTTACAATGGTATATCTCACAGCGATAGTGTGATAGCGAGTCCATAATTCTACTTCTACGTCAGGGTGGTTGGACGAGGCAATGACATGTGGTTGTATCCACCTTCCAGTTGTAGTCGGAGAGCATAGGGGGTTGTAGCCTCCTTTTGATTGTAGCCAGAGAATTGGGGAGTTGAAACTTCCCTCGGGTTGTAGCCTGAGAAACTAGGGGGTTGGAGCCTCCTTCCAATTGCAGCTGGAAAATAAAGGAAGTTGGTGCTTCCAATGAATCTAATTCTTAAAGAAATATAAGAAAAATTATTTCATGGTTTTCTCCCACTTTGGGTTTCCACGTAAAAACACTAGTGTACTATGTATGTGTATGATTGATCATTTGTTCATTGTTTATTTACTCTGCAACTATTGGATGATAATGCTACATTGATATAACATTTGAATTTTATGGATTACATTGCTCTATTACTGATTCAACCCCCTCTTAGTAATCCAACAATAAGTCCATAATAAGAAATATAGAACAAAACAAATTATTAATATGCAATATGGGACACACACCAATAATAACACTTGTGTTAAAAAGATGCTAACCATTACATTTGGACTCCTAGTTTTGATATAACATCAACATTCTGATCATTGGGATACACTTAAAACTAATTACTATTGTGAATAATTGTTATTGACAAATCTATCAATTGTGTTTAGCTTGGGTGGTTGGGATAAATTATTGTTATCCTCCCCACCCAGGTTCAATTCCCCCAAGTGACATATTGAGCTCATAATGAGTATATTGTTGTAATAACTTCAAGCCCTATTGTTGACCGAAATTGTGACTTGAATATTCTAGGGTTTACCCTGAGTACCATCCTTGAAATGAGGGGAAGTACTTGGGGGTTTTCCCCAGGAAACGTAATTTGGAAAAAAATTGTGATCGAAAAATCTATACTCTCCATTCTCATTCTTGTTTGATAATGAGCCTTCTATTGATATCATGTCCAAATAACCAAAAATTTGCAGTGTACCTAGAGAGGTAATGGGGGGGGGGCGCGGGCAAGGGACCATAGTGATAATAGTGGAGGCCATTCAATGCAAGGTGGAATAGGCCCACTATATTATTAAATAAGACCCACTGTGGTAGGTATATATATTAGTGTGAACATAATAAATGTAAGAGGACTTATTAGAATGTTCATCTTCTAGAAGGTTCCTCCTCTAGAATGTTCTTAGGTAGTTAGTAACACTATATAAAGGGGTTAAAGCAATGTAATGGGAAGTCACGAAGAAGAAGTGTTGTATTTGGAGCAGTATCTCATTAAGAGGTTTCCACCTCGAAGAGACAAGTGAACATGAGTGGATCCCTTCTGTAATAAGGTATATTGTATGGTGTTTCCCTACCTCAAGGTTTTTCATAATAATAAAGTGTGGTTTTTCTATATTTATTTGTGGATCTATTGTGGTGTTTTTGTATTCAGGTCTTTGGTACTTAACAAGTGGTATCAAATAAATTTCTTTAGCCACAAAAATGAATAATTATTGTTCTCTATTTTTGCATATTTTTTCAAGAAGACAAAAGTGGGACACGACACTCTGGAAAAATCATGTAGCTTTCTATGTGGAATTTATAGAATTTGGTTATGGATTTGAGTTCCTCTTGGAAAAACAACCAATTAAAAAAAAAAAAAAACTCATCTGAAATGGAGTTCGGGAAGTGATGCTATCATATGATCTGGATTTAATGAGAATAAAGAAATGAATACAGATCTATATTATTAACACAAAGATACTATGAATAATAAAAGAGATATAGTAAAACTTGGCTTCTATTAAATAAAGAAATATGTTGAAACTGTAAAATGCAGACTAAAATAATCTTGCTAGAATGGTGTGGGCTCATCTCTGAGAAGAGATGTGACGACTGTGCTCATTCACAAGAAGATGAGTGCAATGAGGATCCAATTTTTTTTTTAAATCAAACATGAATTCCAAAACCATAGACATCCAAAAACCTAACCCTAGCAGATGAAGTGCCAAAAGTCATGTGGGTCCCATTGGGGTAAGTTGGTACATCAACTTCCTGGGGTCGTAACTTTTGCATACAATCTTCATTTGGGGCGTTGATACCTCATCAAAAAGGTCTAGCCAAGAAGCAAAAATTCCACCAGGGGTCAAGGTATGCCATTGGAAACCCCTGGCCCCCCAAAGTCCAAAAAAACGTTGTTTAGGGCTTCAAAATGACCCCGAAAGTTTGGGACTTGAAAATCTAGAAAAAAATGTCAAGATGAAAACTATAACTTCCAAGATGAAAGATGTATGTGAGCCATCTGGAAGAGGTGGGTGGCCACCGATATCCACCTGGATCAATCCTCCCTCCTTAGGAAGCAATGGTCTCCATTGCGTTGAGTTCCCCCATCAGATGATGAAACTTCTGCTGAATTTGGCCCTGGGTGAGCCACTTGCCTTGATGCAGGAGATGCCCTGCCTTGACAAATCGATAAAGATGAAGCTTATGTTGGTGAATTCCCTTGAATTGTGTGTCCATGATATGATTAATGGATTCCCATTCCATGCAGTCAGGGTTGCTATATGTTGATGTGAATTGTTTTGTTATTTCTGAGGTCTCCAATAATGGTGGAAAATATAGCCGAAGGAGGTCCACATTAAATAATGGGTGCAAGCCAAGGAAGGGGGGAATGTTGAGCTCAAAATCATTGTCTCCCACGACCTTGGTGATGGTGTAAGGTCCATAGTAGAGTGGAAGAAGCTTATGATGGGGCCCCATAAGGTGTTTTTTCTACAAGTGCAACCAAAATTTATCTCCCACCTAAAACTTGTGTGGCACCCGATGTTGATCATGGTGCTGCTTGTACTTGGCATTGGAAAATATCCTAAACCTGTTGGCGGATGTGCTAGATCCGCTCAATGAACTGGGTAGCTTTGTTGGCTTCAGTTTGAGCATGGGATGAGTCTACCTGGGTGGCTGCAAGGGGTAGTGTAACATCCATGGGACCCAATGGTTGAAATCCCAACCCCACCTGAAAGGGGATGTGGCCAGTTGAGATATGTAAAGATTCTCATTCCATGTGCGGGGATTCTTGGAATTGTACATGCACATGATATGCATAATCATCTGGTTGACGATCTCGGTTTGGCCATCCTTCTGGGGGTGGAAGGTAGTGGATTTGGTGAGCTTGGTGTCTAATAGTGATCAAAGGATCGACCAAAATGTGTTGAGGAATTAGCTATCCTGATCAGAGACAATGGTTTATGGTATCACAAAATGTACCCACACCCATTTGAAGAAGAGCTTAGTAGTGGCCTCTGCTGTGATGCTCTTCTTGCAGGTGTCCATAATTACCATTTTAGAAAAATGATCAACCACCATAAAAATACATTCATTTCCCCTCTTGGTTGACGTAAGGCCCGACATGTAGTCCATTGAGATGGATTCCATAGCCTTTCAGGAATAGGCAAAGGGGTGTACATTCCTTGTTTCTTAATGGCTGGTTTGACAATGGCGCAGGTAGTGCAGAACCGTATATACTTGCTGAAATATTGTCAAAGTTTCAGCCAATAGAAATGTTGCTCCAACACGATCGTCTTTTCTACGCTGAAGTGTCCTGCCACCCGATTGTAGTGGGATTCCCAAATTAGCTTCACTCACTCACCTGATGGAACACAAAGATGGAACAGATGGCACAACAATCCATCCTCAAGATGGAAATCAATGAAAATTGTGTTTGCACCAAGCATCTGGTAGGTGGCAGCGAAGTCAGGATCTCTCTCATAAAGTTGGGGCCATTCGGAGGTCTTGTGGCTACAGAAGTTTAGCACTGTGGTGAGCACTGCAGCTGGTGGGTGGCTGAGGAAATAAATGATGCGGTTGGTGCTTCTTGTCTTATAATTAATGTTGATATGGATCTGCTGCAAGTATGTGGACCACTTATGATGGCAATCATTCTGTATTTTTCCCTATTTCTGCATGAACTACAATGACTTATGATCAATGTGTATGACTATTTCCTTCTCGAGAATTTAATGCCTCCATTGGTAGTAAGATTTCAAAATGAAGTACATTTCTTTTTCGCAAGTAGGGTACTTACATATCAAATATGATAATGTCTCACTATGATAGGCCACAAGGTTCCCATACTGAGTGAGAACTACACCCACAACATAGTCTGAAGCACATGTCTCGATCAAGGGCTGTTGAAGGTCGGGTAATGAAAGATCTTGGGTTGAGAACAAGATATTCTTCAAATCATCGAATGCTTGCTATTGTGACAAGCCACACATGAATGTTTCCTTAACACCACCCATGGTTACTTGGATGAGGGCCCATGCAATATGGGAGAATCCCAACATGAACCTGCGATAGAAATCGACAAGGCCTAAAAAGCTTCGAAGCTCAATGAATGTGGTTGGGACTGGGCAATCACGAATGAATTGGATCTTGGTTGGATCCACATGCACCCCATGCTCATAAAAAATGTAGCCTAGGTACTGGAACTTGTCCATGTCGAAGGAGTATTTTTCCAAATTTGCATATAGCCTATGCTACCGCATAGTGTGTAGAACCTATTGAATATGCTGCAAGTGGTCTGTCCAATTATTGATGTAGATGAGGATGTCGTCCAAATACACCACCAAAACATAATTGGTGAAAGGAAGCAAGATATCATCCATCATCCTCATGAAATTTGTTGGGGCATTCGTCAAACCAAAGGGTATGACCAACCATTCAAAAAGACCTTCTTTGGACTTGAAGCTAGTTTTTCATACATCTGTCTACTCTATTGGGACCTGATGGTAGCCAGACTTTAGATCAATTTTACTGAATTTTTTGTCTCCCTTGAGCTGGTTAAGGAGATCGTTGATTTGGGGAATCCATTACTGGTTCCTGAATGTGATTTTATTTAGGTTCCGATAATCAATACAAAGTCGCTAGGTCCTGTCTTTCTTCTACACAAGCATACTTGGGCTTCCACATGGTGATGAGCTAGGTCATATGTGCCCCTTTTGGAGAAGTTCTTGGATTTGACACTTGATCTCCTCATTTTCTAGTAGAGAGAGGTGATAGATTGGCCCATTAGGTAATGGTGCATCGGGGGTCAAATTGATTAAATGCTTGACCTGATAGTGTAGAGGTACCTTTGTGGGTGAGGAGAAGATGTATTTGTATTCTTCCATGACCTTATCCACTTACTTCTATTACATGGAGAGTTCATCCACAGAGGCCATGGATGTGGCTACAACCGTCCACTCACTTTGAGAGAGAATCATGAAGAAGACAAACTTCTTGGTCTGAGAGATGACCTTCCTACATTGCTTGACAAAGATCAAGGAAATGGAAGTAGGTGGGACTACCTCAGGTATCCTATACAATTTTCTATCTAAAGTAATAATAACACTACGAGGCCTAGAATCATATACAACATGACATTTCCATAAATAAGGTTGGCCCAAAAGAAAATCACAACCTTCAATGGGAACGACATCACACAATACCTCATCTTTGAAGGGATTGATGTCATAGGACAGGTGACATTGTTGGTTGACACGAAGATCTCTTCCTTGGTGGAGCCACTTGATGGTGTATGGTTGTAGGTGCAACATTGTTGGCAGGGAAAAATGCTTGATGACCTCTGCTGAGGTGAGGTTCTTCTGGCTACCTCTATCAACGATGCAGTGTAGTGGAGTACCCTTCACCCACATCTGTGAATAAAATAGGTGCTCGCCTTCCTCTGGCTGATCAGGTTCACTAGACTGGATTTGGTGGTACCAACGATGGAACTAGATTCCACGTCAATAATCCATCTCCCCTTTTCTGGTTCTGACTCTGAGTCAGAACCCACATCTGATTTAGAGGCTTTCACCTCCATCTCCAATGAATAATTTGAGAGTCAATAAACAATGTTATTCCAGGGGCTCTTATGGAATTCGCACCACTTCTTGGTGTCTTTATTAACCTTTCCGTTGTCCTTCTTTGTTTGAAGCTTAGACTGGTTTTCTCGAGGATGTGTGTCTTTGATATTTCCTTTGTTTTGTGGGTTGGGGATGCCCTTGATTTTCTTATTCTCTAAGGGGTTCCCAGACCCAAATTGTCGTGTCTTTTTTTTAATCTTTTGCTTGATTTTGACAACATATCGATAAGCTGTGCCTAGGGACGAAATGTCCAGAAAATACATTTATGTCTGGATGTATCTATGTAGACCGCCATAGTACTTGAGCACCAGATGTCACTCAATTAATTTGATACCCAACTTGGTATACAAGGTATGAAAGATATTTGTGAACTCTGGCACTGTTTGGTCCCTTTCCTACCGCTGTGTGGTCCATCTTGTATATAGGTCATCATAAATTCCAACAGGGTAGTATTGTTCCTTAATAGCATCCCTGAAGGACCCCTAGGTAAGTGCGACTATAAATAATGAGGGTTCATTTGTTTCATTTTTCTCATATAAAGTCTCTCACCAATTTTTGATATGTGGGACGACTTTGAGGAGCACAAATGTAATCTTTTCTCTATTGGAAAAGTTATGGACATAAAAATACCCTTCTATTAGATTCAACCATTTGTCTAAAACATCTGTGCCTATCTAACCTTTAAATATAGGAATATCAAATTTGATATGTACCTTGAAGGGGGAAGCACCTCCGCTCGAGGAATATCTATCTCATGTTGGTAGCCATCAAAGGATTTGCACAAAAATATCCATCATCTCGTTCCTCTATTGCGTGAGGGATTCCTCGAGCAACAATTTAAAAGGATCTCTTGTCCCATTGTCTTTATTTTCTCCCACCATGGAAGGTCGCTTGGGCGTGCAAGAGCTCTTGTCCTCAAGAGAAAAAAGCTTGAGACCTAACTCTTTGTACCCTGACCTTGTCAAAGACATGCACTAAGAATGATAAGGAGCAGACCTCTCTGATACCACTGATACAGATTTAATGAGCATAGCGAAATGAATGCAAATCTATATTATTAACACATAGATACCATGAACAATAACAAAGATACAATAAAACATGACTTCTATTAAATAAATAAATATGCTGAAACTGTAAAATGTAGATTGAAACAAGTTTGCTAGAATGGTGGAGAATTATCTCTGAGAAGATATGTGACGACTGCGATCATTCGCAAGAATATGAGTATAATGAGGCTCCAAAATACTTTTTACATCAAACATGAATGCCAAAACCCTAGACATAAAAAACCTAACCTTAGGAGATGAAGCACCAAAAGTCATGTGGGCCCTGTTGGGGTAAGTTGGTACATCAACTTCCCAGGGTTGTAACGTTTGCATACGATCTCTATTTGGGGCCCAAAAGTCCCAAAAAACATCGTTTAGGGCCTCAAAATGTGCCCAAAAGTTTGAGACTCGAAAATCTAGAAAAAAAATGCCAAGATAAAAGCTGTAACTGCCAAGATAAAAGCTGTAACTGCCAAGATGAAAGTTGTATGTGAACTAGCTGGAAGAGGTGGGTGGCCATCGATATCCACCCGGATCATCATTATTTTAAAATATGCTAATTTTCATGGTTTTTTCATGGATGACCAAGCGATTTTCCTGATTTCTGTAGCACTTGGGGCAAGATTTGACCAAACAAATTACATATTTGAGTTCCTATTTACAAAATAGCCCATTAAAAAAAATTCACTTGAATCGAAGCTCTGGAAGTGAAGATATCACGAATTTAAAATCAACCATTTTCTAAGGTCTTCGTGATGACGACGGAACTACAGAGCTCATAACTTTTCACAGGGTGCTCAGATTGCTAACATATTAGTTCCATTGGATAGAGAATTTTAAGAGATTTCTTTTGGTATATTATATGTGGTGTTTCCAATGGATATTTGACTCCTCATGGAACTTCAATGATAGTTGGAAGACCTCAAGATAGAATTTCACACAAGTGTTCAACATGCTCGAGCATGTGTTCGGGAAAGTGTTCAAGTGATCACACTGGCAAGGTAGGAGAGGTATATTATGCAAGACAACAGGGATGAATATAATCAAGAAGCATTTAATAGTGGAGGCCATTCAATGTAAGGTGGACTAGGTCCACTATATTATTAATAAGGCTCACTATGGTAGTTAGATATATAACATAGATATCAACTTAATGAGAACTTTACAAAGTTCTCGTTTTTGGGGGGGTCACATTTTTTACCTCGTTTTTAAAAATGATGCTATCAATAGCACCCCCCTCCATTTTTAGGTGTTTTTTTGATATTTTAAATTTTCTGATCCATAATGTATCCACATTATTTTTTCATGTATTTTCAATTTTTTTTTCAAATTTTTTTCAATGGTCTTTTTAATAATTTTTCCATGCTTCTTTCAATCTTAAAAATGTTGTTTACCATTTACTTTTTTGAAATTAAGACTTTTCATATAATTGTGTATCCTTAATTAATTTATGATTCCATACTTTTAAAATATAGTGAAAAATATTATTTTTAACACATTGTTTACCTTTACAGAAAATCATTGTAGTTAAATAACACAATTTTTGAGTATTTAGCAAAAAAACATATTTTTGTTTGTTAAATTAAAAACTAAGAAAAACTAAGAAAAAAAAAAGAATTGAAATTAAAAATAAATAAATTAAAATTAAAATCAAATTTATATTAAAAAAAAAGATTAAAGAAAAACTTAAAAAACTAAAGAGAAAAAAGAAACCAAAAAATAATAAAAATATATAAAAACTAAGAGAAAATGAGAAAAAAACATAAAAAAATTAATTTATAGGCAAAAAAAACACTTTAAAAAATTAATAAAACACAAAAAAAATGAATATATATATATATATATATATATATATATATATATAAAAC